>VXBI01003332.1:1182263-1270801 GCA_013397375.1 Toxostoma redivivum | reverse complement strand
TTTAATTGCATTTTATGAAAGGGTCAGTTGGCCATGGTCTTGTCAATGGCTATTGTGTGGGAGGCAGCTCATATATTTAAGACTGAGGTGGTAGTAACCTGCTGTTCATATGCACACACGATCAGTTTTGTGATGAATTAGCTGCCAAGGTTTACAATCCTGAGCCCAAATTCTTCCTTTTTTCATTGAATTTGTAGCACAAATGTGATTGAATCACTGAATGTTTGTAGAAGCCACTTGCTGGCTTCTCCCTTGTTTTCCAGATTACCTTTTGCACCTCTTGATATGTAAATCCCATCTGATGGTTAGTTGGCAGCCATATGAGATCAGGTTCTAGCCACGACTGATAATTGCAAGAAAATATTCAGGGAGTGCCTTCTTGGCCAAGATGGATGTAATTCAAGACTCAGTATGTGAAGGAGTGCTGGCTGGAAGTGCCTGAGGAAACGTGCAGACGTGGTGCTGAGCCCACATTTTGGAGACAGATCCCAGCAGATGCCTCTGCAAACTGTATGGCCTGTCTGAAGTGGAAACCAAGCACGTGGAAAAACACTGTGCAATGAGTTAGTCTTTGAATAATGAATTTCCCAGCAAGGTACCAAAATGCTTTTGATTTGTGTCTTTTTTACCTGTACATCAGCAATATGGTCAATCTTTCCAGAAAGGCTGATGTAAATGCAGAGTAGAGGAAACACACTGAACCTGTTTCTCCTGTTTCTGTGCTCTTTCATTCATCATTTCACCCTCACCATATTTTCTACTTTCTTTTGTTGGAAAAACTGTTCAGGTAAAGAAATTAAGTCAAATTTGTGCTGCTTCCCCTTTTTCTTAATTGCCTTTTTTCCTGCAAGATATCAGGGGCTTCTCCTCACTTGTTCCTGTTCATATGCTTTGGGGTTTTTTATCTTCAGATTTTGCATCTTGCTCTTTTGTCACATGCTTGTTTTTGGCTTTTCTATACGTGTCAGACAAGGAGAACTCGGCACTAAGCCATATCCAGACTTCACCATATTACCTCTAGTTAAAACATCACAAAGTTTTGTTGCCCTATTCAGGTAAATCTCTACTACACAATCATTGTTCTCCTATTGAAGTGTCAGCTTGGAGGGGTAGGAGATCATCTAGGCTTAAAACATAAACAAATATAAGAAAACCCTCAAAACCCACAGGCAGGAGGAATCACACATCTCCCTGAGAAGACTGGGTGTAAGTTCCTTTCTGTTCCATCTCTGGACCACATCTCTTCTCTCCAATGAGATTGCCAGACAGTGGACCTCTACAAGAACTGGCATTATTCATAGCAGTTCTGTGTTTCTTTCAGCAGAGATTTAATGTAAGTTTAGTGGTGTCTGCAGTTCACAATCAGGTGAGAAGAGGAGTCCATTTCTGCTCTGGTTGTGCTATAGCTGTTGGAGCAGGAATTTCCTTTTTGCCTTTTTTTACCATATTACTTATACTGCTTATATTTTATGGCCATGATTTATAGCATATGTCACAAGTTTCTCTGATGCTGCTAGCAGTTCCCTGCCTGTGGTTTGCTACGTGGGGGCAGTGTCCTGATGCTTTTGACATGAGGTGTGTTTGTTGGCTGCAGTACCTTCCCGTTGGACGCCAGAACCAAGCCCCTGCAGTGGAAGGAGGTGGTGGGGGGAGTGTCTTGAAAGAAGTTACTGCATTAAACATCTGCTGGAGGAGGAAGTTTCCACAAGAACTGGGTTAATAGTCCACTTCTGGAGTGTAAGATGGGGGCAAGCCTTTGGCCAACCCCAGCCTAGTGCAGAGCACAGCAACAGATGTGGCTTTGCAGAGATAGGGGTGCAGAGCAGAAACTGTTGCCTGCTCATACATTAAAAGGGAGGAGGGGGAGGAAGCCTTTGCAGCTGGGTTGAGTGCAGGCTGCTGCCAGCAGTTGTCTAGAAGCATTCCTCATTGCTGTGAGTTCTGTGAGCAGTGCTTCAGAGAAGAATCTCCCCTGGCTTTTTTCAGCCACAAGTCTTTGTCATGCATAACAGGGTGGAGTTCTCTGCTGTGCTCTTCCCCAAGTTTTTCAGTGGTAGGAGATGGAGGAGGGAAAAAAGCTGATCAGGCTTGTTCAGTTTGTTCCTTTCCAAGGGCTGCAGGACTGCCTCTCCAAAACCGTTACTTTACTCTTACGGCAGTTGTCTCTGGAATTGCAATCACATCATATTCTGTCTCTTTTCCTGATAGAACCGGCTTCTTTAGCTTTTTCCTTTTTCCTTCTTTTCTTTTCCATACCCTTTTCCCTTCTACTTTTACTATGCAGGGAGAAAGCCAAGGAAGTGAAGAGGGTGCTGCACATCTCTTCCCTTTTCACACTGAGAAAGGAATGTGTCTCTTTTATGTGTGCTATGGCTCTGTCCCAACAAGAAGACAAAAATTATGAAGTGGATTTTTTTTCCAAAACATATGTTTAGATGCACAAGTAAGGTCAGCTTCTAGTAGGTTCTGTACTCTTAGGCAAATTTGAAAAGATCACCCTTTTATATAATTTCAATGTGGGTTTTCTTTAAAAGAGGTAAATAATAAAGCACCAAAGATAACTTAATACAACAAGGCTTCTCCCTGCTTGAAAGAATGTTGACTGGAGCAGATACCACAGAATCCTTATTTCCATTATTTCCTTGTTAGAGGCTTCAAAAAGGATCACCATATCTTGTCAATTCAGTTTGCCCTGTCCTGTACCACTCTGCTATGCTTTGTTCAGTCTAAGTTTCAAGGCCTCAGGCTGTGAGGATTTAATTACTCTTTCTGGGGGATTATTGTAACTGCAGCTCTCACAGTTTTTCCTGTTCTAACTTCACCTCTGTGCTAAAGCCAAGGAAAACTCAAGTGTTACATAGCCTATGTGGTTTCAGGGTCACTACAAGCCTGTAGTGCGGAATGACTCTTAACTTTTACCTTTCCTTTGTGTTTTGCCTCCAGAACAAACTCTCTAGATGTTTTGGTTTCCTGAATAAGATAGTGAATTTATCTCAGTTATAATGGGTGAAAACCAATGCTGAGATAAGTGAGGTTTGTCCTATACTGGGCTGCTTCCACTCTTTCTGTGAACTGTACATTAAATGTCCTTCCTACTTTTAATGAGCACTCCATCCCAGCTGCAATTTTTTATTAAGGTCTCGTGGTATCTTGCTAAATAATTCTTGAAAGAAGATTCTCATTATCCAGAGGTAGGATCATATGGTGCTAAGCTTGTCTTTTAGCTTGTTACTTTTCCAATGGTTAGATCAGCTGCATCTAGGCCCATTTTGTCATTAGGAAGTTATTAAATTGCTGCCCTGTGGTGTCATCTTCAAACATCAACCTTTCTGTTGACATTTTGTGCGTGGTTCAACCTGGCCTAATCTCATTCTGTCCTCTGCATTCTATTACAAGGGTTTTTTTCCTGCAAGTCTCATGTGTTTGCATAGGTGCTTCATTTCAGAAGAGTACAGGAGGAATACAGATGTTATGACTTCATTTTTTATTATTTATTATACTGTTTGGGCTTTTTTGATCTCTGGAACTCAAAACAATGATCAAACAAGGATTCTCTTTCATTTTTCTTGGCACTAGTTTTCTCCATGGATGGAAGTGACGAAGGTTGATTTTCAGAGTCAGTGACTGGTAAATCACATGAATCCAACTGAATTTATTACCTGTTTATGTTTTTGATGGATCTCGATTTCTAAACCTCACTTTTGCCCTACATAGTTTACATTTAGTGTTCCAGACTGAAAGTGTGTCTTGTAAGTCTGAGGGTAAATGCTTGGGTGTTTCCTCCTCCCTATTTAGCTTGTTCCTCAGGCTAGATCCAGTTCCAGGCTCTTTCCTTTGCCTGGCCCAGGAAATGGCCTGGGCTTATTGCAGGAGGGAGGGATCTCTGCCTGGTGTCCAGCTGCTGTGGGTAAAGGTAGCTCTGCTGCAGCCTCAGCAAGTGCTCAACAGCATCTGTTTTCTTAGGCACTTTCAAGCTGCATGGAAATTATTTCAGGCAGCAGAAAAGCATTTGTACTAGCCAAGTATGGCATGATACATCCAGAAAACAGGTCTGGTTAGGAGACCTTCCATGGCAGGGTAGAAGGAGAAGAGGAAGAAAATAATAGAAACTGTCAGAGGGAATTCACTGAGGTAGAAAGGGGGATCTCTTTGGCCATAACAGTGAAGCCTATGAGTTATACTTTACCTTTCTTCTGCCCCACCGGTCTCTCTTAAAACTTCCAGTTGTTGCTGCTGTTTGTTAAAAGATGTTTTCTTTCTGTCATTCCTTTCTCCATCTCACATTGATTCACTGGCAATGCTGTACAGCCCCTGTCTCACCACTGCTGGTGAAAATCCTTTTCATTGCCCTTCAGACAGAGTGTCTGAAAGGGCAGGTGGATATTCAAGTGGTCTTCATTTGCTGAGAGAGGTGCTCTGCTGAAATGAGGGAGTATGTTACCCACATAAAGGAGCAGTTATTGCTTGTGATGGTTATTCTGTTACTCTCTTCTCTCTCTAACTGGGGAAAATTCTGTGGTGTCTCCCACACCACTTATTTGGCATTTTCTGGTGAACCTGAAAGGGTGTTGCATGGTGTGTCATAGTGACATAAGAAGCTCTAGGTTTTTCTGCTGGCCCTTGTAGGCTTGGCAGTTTTCTGCTTCTGGTGGTAAATGGTGTGTGGTATGGCTGCTGTTGGGCTGATGTTTTTGTTCTGTTGGTGGAAAAGTGGTAGAGTGGGAAAGGTACAAAAGTAGATGTAAGTGGGAGACGAGGTCCTTTACCACTGCAGTCTTAAGAAAGAAGAGAGAGAGGTCTGTTCTTTGGCAGTAAAATGTGAGTGGGAGCACTTTCAGAAGAGATTATCAACCTCTCTTTTCCCTCTTGATTTCATGCTGCACCTTAGCCATCTGTTCTGTCAGCCCTGGAGAAAGCTGCTGCTTTCTGTAGTTTCCCTTGCTTAACCAAGGTTGTGAAGGTTCATTCCTTGCAAGGACAAAACTCCTGTCTGTTGTCATTTGAAAGCACTTACTGTTATGAATTATGATGCCACCTATGTTCTGCCCAAGTGAGCTTTAAATGAAGCACAGGTTTGGTTCATCGAGGTACAGCTGTAACTGCGGCAGGAATTCTTAGTGTTGGTGTTGCTCTCATTCCCACAGGAGAGAGGGAATTTCCCACTCTACAGACTCACCATCATTTCTTACAACTTAGCACTGCATCCTTAAAATGCTTCCAAATGGGCTTCCAAAGATCAAGTTTTTCAGTCTGTCTTCTGTTAGGTACATCCTACTGTCAGTTTTTCCTTGCAAACTACCAGTAGCTAAATTCATTACAAGAGCTTGCTTAGGAGAGAAGTTCAGAAGTGGGAGTCCTGAGAGCTCACACAGAAGAGCTGCTTTGCTCTCTGTGTTTGTGCTGTAGTAATGGCAGTTCTGGGTTTTTTTTTTTTTTGCTTTCCAGAGGAATTGCATTGAGGGTGGTGTGCCACAGATTAGGGGAAGTTATCTGGGTCCTGTGGAAAATGCCAATAAACTGCAAATCAGGTGTTGACACTTTAAATACAGGACTGTATTTCAGTGAGGATCTTGTGCTCTCGTCTGAGACAAAGCCTTGAATATGGTGAATCTTTTAGCTTGGTGGTATGGCAGTGTTTCTGATAAAAGTGCACATTTAACTTTCTGAATTCCTTTTCTACTGTTGGCAGTAGCTTTTTGATTCCCTTTTTTCCTGTCTTGCACTGTCACAGGCATCTCAGCAAACTCATTTACCCTAATCCTGTGTTTGACTCAAGAGACCCAATGAGCTAATAGCTTGAGAATAAATTGCTGTAGCAATTGCATTCATAAATATCAAGAACAGCCTCCTTAAAGTGGTGTTTGATTACTTGAGACAAAGCTTTCAAAACATTAAAACAGTTTAAAATAATCACTTGGCTAAAGCAATAACATTCTGTGGATGCATTTCATTTTTTACAACCCTCTATTTATTTCCTTTTTGAGGAAATGGACAAGAAGCCTGTATTAAAAAGTGATTAAATCTGCAATCCATGCAAGACACAGAAAATTCAAAATTTAATGCTAAAGCCATTTTTTCATTTTGCAGATGATTGTTGCCCACTGACATGCACACAAGTATGCACATCATTAACACTGACAAAGAAATGACTGTTAACTTTGAGATTCTTGGTTTCCAGGAGTTTATTTCACAATCTTATTATGTAAATGTGGTTTTGTTAACTTGTGCAGTTGCCAGGGGAATTAGTGTCTGTAGAGCTGCATGAGATGCATCCGCAAAAGCTGGGTAGGACTATCTGTACTGTTGAAAAAGAGTCGTGTTGCTTTGATTTGTAACTAATCTTTAAAAGTTTAAAGCATCCTAACAATATAAACCAAACAAATCTAACAGTGTGATGGTGCTGTTTGCCAAATGAGAATGTCCTGCATGGCATTCTGTGCATCCCACCAAGGCTTGGGGGGGGTTACTGCTGCATAGTTGCTGGCTTTCTTTAAGAAAAGGGGTGTGTCATGAGGCTGTGTGAAAATACATAGAACAAATACTTCTGGCTATTAGGTTAAAAAAAAATAGTGTTGGGTCCCTATTTTTTTTCAGGAAGTGTTTGTTGGGGGAGCGATGTTTGACAAAGTCTTATTCCTGTTACGTTTCGAGACCTGATGTATTTGTTCCTGATTGTATGTCTGATCCAACATGAAGGGCATGAGAACATCCCATGAAACCATCCTACTGCTTAGAACTTTCCTGGCTGGAGGGCAGCTGTGGGAGTTCCCATGTCAAGTAGTTCACCTACAAAAAAGCAGAATTAAAAGGTTCATTAGAGTCTAGTTGTGGGTGGTAGTCATGTACAGGCAGGAGCTGGTAGGGACAAGTGATGGGCATGGGAGGATTTATTTACACTGAGAGAATAGTGTTCTTCTGTAAAGATGCAATGTGTGGTACATGGTGCCAAAATTACTTTTTGTGGGCTCTGTCAAATGCTGTTGGAAATAGCATTCACAAATTGTCCCATCCTTCTGTGAAAACAAATTCCTTGTAGCTTTTCATGGTGGGGATAGGGAATCAATTGGCAGTTGGTTCTAGATCATTCATTCTTCAAGGCACATAAGTTAACAGGTCTTTAACCTTAAAATGTTGTCAGTCCATGAATTCTGACTTTGAAGCTTGCAATGGATGAAGTTGAGATTGCTGTTCAGGATGAAAGTGAATTTCACCTGTTAAATAGAGAGTTATATGCTGGGCAAAAAACTTTACTTTGCAGGTCTGTGTAATACTGAGAACATGGAGAATGCAGCCTCTTACCACTACTAGACTTGTAGTTTGATTGTTGCACAATATTTAATAAGTTATATATGTAGCTAGAGGTGAGGGTCAGTTTTTTAAAATATTAAATCTAATCACTTCCATGTGGTGTTAAGCTTAGAGTGAAAAGCAGCAACTTGATAATTACTCAATATAACCTCTGGAATGTCTTTACAGCAGAGTCTGGTTTGAATGCTGCTCTTCATCCTCACACCAGCAAGGTAAATCAGTTGCATTTTTTGTTGTCCTGGCATCTGCAGCCAGATAGGGATGAAGATAAGACTTCATTCTGAAGCAGTGAACCATCACAGGTCTGTCACACCCCAAGTGCTGTCTCGCTGTCAGGACAGACTTGTGAGCTGCAGTGTGAGTGTTCAGTGGTAAAACCTGCCACCCTCTGCAATGAGATGGTTTTGGCTTCCAGAGACCAGCAGATCCAGAGCCTCTCTGCTACTGGTGGGCTCATTTTCCATGACCTAGTTCATGCATATTCAACTCATCACTGTGGGCTTTAACAGTCAAAGCTTTTGTTTTGCTCCTTGTCCAATTCAGAGATTGATTTGAAAGCTGAAATAATGTTGGAGTTCTTCCCATATTTTGCCCCAGATATTTTGTTGTGGATATTCCTGTTTCATCACATTTTTATAACTTGAAAATAGGCCACTTCAGACACTTGTCTGTGTCAAAATTGAGCTAGACCTTTCTCAAGATGAACCTTTAAAATTAGAAACTTCACACTTGAATGTCAGAGTTGTGTATAATTTCCTGTGTTGACAACTACATGGCCTCTGTCATGGATGAGTGAAATGTCTTGAGCTGTTGCTAAGTAAGTTTGTGCTTGTTTCAAGAGCTCCTGTGCTTCTTTGGCACAGATACAGAAGGCAGCTCTAGATTGTGTTGTGGCTGAGCTTTTCTGGTATATTACAGTCACTCACAGGGATTATCAGCCTTTTATATAATTGTGCCATGCCAGGGTTATGCTAGTTATATTTTAGTTTCTGTTTTGCTATTAATGTAAGTTTTTGTGTTTAGAATTGTTAGAGCAAAGGGAAGGTCGTTTTTCTCTGGGCTACACAGAGAAAGCTCTGGAATAACATGTTTGATTTTCTATCAGAATAATTTGCCATAGCCTCTGTCACTCCACTGGGTAGTGTTTTCCCTTCTGGTTCCCATTACTATAATTAAATGCATTCAGAGCATTCTGTTTCTGTCTATTAACATGTAATCATGTGATTGATTCTTGTATGCCAAGTAGATATTTTTTCCAAAGGAAATATTTATTTACATGGGTTTTCAAATCAGCTGTGTAAATCAAGTGCTTACAAGTGGCATTTTGATATGCAGCTTGAACACTGATATTTCCAACTTCTATCCTCTGCACTTCTCCCTCATTTACCTCCACAGCTTTCTGCTACTTTAATTGTTAGTTTCCTCGCTGCCATGCTTAGTCAGATATTCAAAGCTGGTTATTTAACTTGCCAAGAGAAGATGTTACTCTATCCTGTGGATTTTTTTTTATTGACCAGGATTTAGTGGGAGTCTGACTTGCCTTTCTGAACAGATCGCTTGTGTCAAGGAAAGCTGCTGACCAAGAAGATTTTTAGACATTATTAATGATCCAGAGAATGTACTGTCAAATATTTTCTTTTCAGTCTATTTTATTTCTTTGGCATCACATCAGGTTAACATTAAGCTTTTTGTGTTTGTGTCTTTCCATACTATAAATTCTTTTGCCTTCTTTGTTACAATTTTCTATGCAAACTGTGTGACTCTGTTTCTTTGCCCTCTAGTTCTTTGTTCCCTGATCCATGGGAATAGTATTGCTCCTGAGCTATAGTAGAATTTCTAAAAGTAGCCAATAACTGTGCAAATGAACAAACCTAAAGCACTCACAGACAAACACCCTGTTGTTCAACCCCAAAGAATTAAAATGTATGCCCATGGATAAGGCATTGCTGATCAATACTGTCTTCCTTCAAACTGCCCTGTACCAGAGGATAGGATCGGTACAAGACCATGATTCCAGAATCATTAATCCTGGGAAAGTGTGCTGTTCTGTCAGTCAGAGGTACACATTTGGCCAGTATTTCTGTTGTTAACCACAGCATTGAGTTTAGGTCAGCTGAAGAAAGACTGATGATGATGCCTATCCAGCACAATATTTTCAGACACAGGAACTGGTTTTTAAGAAATTTCTTAACCCAGAGTAGCACTTTGCATTATGGCCCAGGTATTTTTGATTTTAGGCTGAAGACTTGTGCTGGGGATGCAGTGGCTCAGCAGAATGTTGCTAATCTAGGAAAGGTATTGGAGCCCCATCTGTGAGCAGATACTGCATGCTTCATTTACTGCCATCCTGTGCTGAACAGACTTCACCTAAAAGCAGGAGCTGTCTTAATCCTCAGAGATGTAAAGAAGGATGCTTTAATGTAATTTCTTTATCCTGAATCTTCCAGTCCATTATGGCTTCAAAATTTATTGTTGTTTGTACTGCAGACCAATTGCAGAGTAAATGAGAACATCCCAGCTGCTTGTGCTGGCATAGCCATGGCTGCATTGACAGACTCAGGAGCAGGGTATTGCTGATAAATCTTGTGATCTTAATCTGCTGTTTTATTGATATTATAATGATTCTAATGATCCCTCTATAACAGAGCATCTTCCTAGGGAAGAAGGATTTTCTGGGTATATTTGTGGAGCTTTTTGAATGCATCATTCAGAGAAGGAAGAGAGCTGCTGGAAGGAGTCTAACATTTAGTCACACATTTGCCAGTGCCATTCAGAGTGCTTACTTGCTGAATACGTGAAGGTATTCCTTGCTCTTGATCCTTCTCAGTGCTACCAAGAAGATCTACATTGTTGGGAACTGGTTTTGCAAATCAAGGAAGATACAGTTTTTATTTAAAAAAATACTTCCCTTCTATTTCTACTCTGCTTTTAGCTAGAGGAGAAATATAGGCATGATCTGTCTAAAGGCTTCCTGACACACTGTAATCATCACCAGAGATCTTAAAGATGAAACAAGGCATCCTTGACTCTTGGGCCATCTAATCAAAGAATTGAGAGAATGAGTTTAGTTCCTTGATCATATGGGATCCTACTATGTGACTTACAGCAAGTTTGTCACAATAATTTTTTCCCCAAATTTTTAAGATAGCAGTAGCACTTCCTTTATCTTCAAAGGATATAGTCAGAGATGTACATAAACTATTTGTTGATTGCTTACTTAATCATAGAATCCTACACCAGTTTGGCTTGGGACTTTAAAGATCATCTAGTTTCAAGCTGTCTGCCAGAGGCAGGGACACTTTCCACTAGATCAGTTTGCTCAGAGCCTCATCCAACCTGGCCTTGGACAGGATGGGCATCCATGACTTCTCTGGACAACCTCTTCCAGTGCCTCACCTCCCTCACCATAAAGAATTTCTTCCTAATTCATAATCTGAATCTGCTCTTGGTTTAGAGTTACCCCCTTTGTCCAGTCCTTGTCAAAAGACATTTAAAAAGACACTAACCATTAGTGTCTTGTCTTTTATATCCACCAGGACAGAAACATGCTGTCACAAGTTCACTTGAGAACAGTTCAGGAAGAAGCTGGGAATCCATTTCTCCTATGGACATGCCCTTGGAAAGGTTAGGAGTTAATTCATGCAGTTTGGAATAGGGTGATCTTCATTGCATCCTGCTGTATGTTTGCAGTTCAATTCAAATCATGTTTCTCCTAGTAGATTATTTCAGCTCTAGCAATGTGGAGCTCCTGTATGTGGAGTTTCCCAAAAAAACTTTTAATACTTTATTACACTGACTGCCAGCAGAACTGCTGTGTGACCTCTGCATGGGTGAAATGGGCATTTTTCAGTTTGTGGAAAATGCTTGTGTCAATCAGCAATTTGAAGTGCAACAGAAAAATTGTAGTTCTCCTTCTGATCAATACAGTCTGATTGTAGACATTAGTCTTTGTTTTTTAGCTTGACTCTTCTATGCCTTGTTAATCCTCTTGAACAGCAAGAAGGGTTTAATTCTGAAGATCCATTTCACCTAGGAATTCCTATAAGATAATGCTTTAGAACTGTATAAAAAAATGATGTGGTGACAAGAGGATATTCACAAAATAAGCGTTTACATTATGATCTCAAAATACTTACTCTGGCCTTTAAATCTCACTATCAAATGTTTTTATCCCTCTTCATATTTTTACATTTTCATTTGAAATTAGTCCAGTAATTAAATAGAAGTATCAGAACATCAGAATATTAATAAGTCACTCTTTTGCTTTGTCTGTGCAAGTAAATAATGATGACTTGAAGTCTATAATTTGTCTCATTCTCTTTTTTGTTTTGGGTTTTTTTGTTGGGTATTTTTTGCTTACACAGGTAATTTTTGTCTCTTGAGGAGATAAAGGGCTTGGATAGCCTTTTTGTAGTCTTGACATATAATTTTAATGACTCTAGGTATGTTATCCCTACTTCTGATTTTATGTAGGGTTTTTTTTTTCATTAAGCTTTCATTAGAAAGTCAGATTTTAGTTCTTTGAAAGACTGTCCTTATTAATTAAATCCACTAATTATCAGGAAGAGATGAATACCTTATCACTAAAACAGTGCAATTAAAAATGTTTCCAGAGTGTGCTTCCTCAGGAGATAAGTTCATGCTCATTCAGATTTGCTCTTGTTGGAAATAGAGGAATTTTTGTTGCCAATCAGTTATGAAGGCCAAAACATAAAGTAAACATGAGAACAGAGAAGGCACTGAGGCTCATTTGGTAAAATGGCTTTTGTTCTATTAGACAGGTGGGAGAGAATTTTTGCTGTTACTAACTAACTGCAGGAAGAAGCATCTGGTGTTCTACTGAGGCTTTTTACTTGGAAAGTAATTTCTTGGGTGGCATCTTCATAATGAACATGTTCACACTGTCTGTGTGTATGGTGGCCTCCATTCCCCTACAGTTACTGCATCCCATCCCTGTGCCATTTGGGGGATGACACGAGTGCTGTGCAGGTACTAAGGAGAGGAAATTAATTGCTTCTTGATTTATTAACACTCCTGTGCCCCCCTCAACTCTGCAAAGAACAGCTCTTGTTTGTTAATTGCTTATTATGATATGTGAGAAGACATTGTTTTGTTTTGGTGTCTTCAAAAGTTGAGTCTGAAAGGTTACTTCAAAGCCATTAAACCTTAAACCCATTTGCCATTCTGAAGACAATTCTGAATTTTATATGTTTCTATACATACTGGAAAGAATTAATATAAACCCCACACCACATAAAATATTATGTGGGTTATGCAGTTCATTGATATGGATTCTGTGTTCAGTGCTGCTCATTCAGCTGCTTCTGTTCAATTTCTGTGCATAGTTAAGTGAAACAGTCCTCAGGTTATCCAAATCTAAAAGATATCATTAATTCAGTCACAAATAAATCTGGTAAAAATAGAGTGTCTACCACTTTAAATCATCAGTTCAAAGAAAAGACCAGTCAAGCTGAAAATCCAGCGAATGGGATCAGTATGTTGTGTGAGGCAAAACCATCATTCCCTTAAAGAGTATGAAAGCAGTGAGAAGAATAGAGGCTGTAACAGTTACTAACATTTATAGCAGTCAATGAGCAATAAAATAGTTATCTATTATTGCATTTCTTCATGGTGGTCACACTTCCAAACAAGTGTGATGTATATATCACATGCACAGCTCTGTAATACTGAGCTAAGCAAAAATTAAAGCAATAATCAGCTCTGAGGAGGAGGAGATCTGCTGCTGGTGGTGACAGTGGTTTTTCACTTACCTAGTTGGGTGCTGAGGTATGCAATTCTGAGTTCCTCTGGGTTGTGTGGTCTCAGAATTGCCCTTTTTCTTGAAAAAGAGTATATTATTACAAGTTTTGTACCAAGATAAATGTTGGGACTTGTATAAATTAGATTTTTTTCACATCTGTAGAGGTGTCAGGGAAGGGAAGGAGAAAAAATGGTTCAAGAAAAAAATTTATTTAAAACTTCATGAATGCCAAATTTTGAGTAATTGTCTTTCTAAGTAGATCTGCAGTGCATGTCATTACCCACCCATTTCGTTGTAACACAATTAAAAGAAGTGCATACCCTGTGCTTTAAGAGGAAATGTGCTAAGAGGAAGGTTCTTGGTGTTACCCTCTTGCAGTCACTCCTCTTATGGGCCAGGTGAATTTTATAGATAGTGTAAAGAAGACCTGCTTGACTGTTTTCCTTATCTTTCAAAATTAAGTATTAATCATTTAAAGATAGAAACAGCTGTTGACCATAAATGAAGCCCAGCAATGAAGGAAAATGAAGCTGTGCAGCTTTCTGTGTATGAAGACATGCCAAACAATGTATTGCTACTGACGTGGTAATTTTAACTCAGCCATACGTTTATGTACACCTCAAATATTCAGCTGACAGCTCTTGGGTCACTTGGGCTCAGCAGGAAGGGAGGAGGCTGAGTCCCCACCATTATCTAGGTAGATTTCTACCAAGGTTACCTGTTCTCATCCACATGTCCTACCTGGAAGCCAGCCTATAGTCCATAAGCCTGGTTTGTCACTCAGATGAAGGCTGTCTTACTTCAGCAGCACAGCACACTAAAAAATTTACATTTGCGTCAGTGCGAAAAATGAAATGTCTCTGTTTCAAGCATCAGCAGGTGCTTGGAAGTACCAGACTAATATTGGAGCATGAAACTGTTACCAAGTACTGATCAAATTTGTTGTGAGTGCTTGACAGCCAGTCTTGAAATTTTGTTGGTGGTGTTGTTTAAAAAAAAAAAAATTAAAAAAAATTAAAATATGTCTTTGTAGATGTTACTGAGAGGAATTTTGCGAGACTAGATGCCATGGGGGAATCAATATTAAGATTTTCAAAATGTTAAGGATCTGATCTGAGTATAACATAGTCCATTTTAAATGAGTAGTAAGTCATCTGGTATAGTAGTAATTAATCTGGTGTAAATGAGATTAAAATCAATATCAGATTAGTGGCTAATGGGATGCCACTGATTGGGGTGTGTGTGATTTCAGGGACTGGGGAGAAATTCCCATGGCCTATTCTGCTGTGCAAACTTCTTTGTTCGTTCCCGTTTTCTACTATGCTTTTTCTCCGTGCTTGAATTTGCAAACTCTCATGATCTATAAGTACAATTGAAGAGCTCTCCTTAGGAGAGAGCATTTCAAAATTGCCTTGTAATCTCTGCTAGGAAATGTAAACCTGAAACCAAAACAGATGGAGAAAATATATATTTATTAAATAGATGTTACAAACTCAAATCTTCCTGCCTGATATTGATGCAGTTGGCTTATATTCTTACTGTTCTTTGTTGAGCCCCAATTCTGTCTGATTTTCCCACACACTTGCTTTATTGTTCCTTGTTCCTTGCATTCAGGTTGCAGTGCAGCTGGCTGACAGATGAGGGAGAATTGCATTTATTTTTCTTTGAACAAACTGTATTAATTATAATGCCTCCCACTGGGCTTGCAGTTTGCTTTAAGTAGCACATATCATTAGCTTTTAAAAACCGACAGGATCATAAACTTCATATTATTTTATCTTAAATGGTGTATGATTTAAATGCACGGTATAGCCACGAGGCAGAACACCAAACCTCCACTCACAACTCTGGATACTACAGGAAAATGCATTTTTCCTCCTGGGGAAAAAGCATTTGTATTAAGTAGAAGGGGTAGAAAGATAATTTTTTTTTTTTAGTCAGCAGGTTAATTGTTAACTATTTGTCTAGAGCAATCAAAAATTAACATTAATGCAGTTTTAACAGATGTGTTCTTTCTTCATATCCATGTACATATATTAATGGAGAACAGGGTCCTGGCATGTTTTCTTCCTGCCAAAAAGCTTTTGGTAATGAACAGCAGACTTCATCCAGGGACATGCTGTGGCTTGAATAGTGGAGGTCTGTATCTTCTGTTTCTTGCTTTTCAGCCTAGTTCACAATATTCTTCTAGACAGATGAAAGCTCTTGCTTGCATCTTTTTATGATATTTTAACAATTAGGAGTTTGTCAGAGTGAAGGGGTGAAAGGAAAATTCCAGGACACCTGGTTTACTATTAAGGTATCAGCACATACTATGTGTTTTATAAAGGTGTTCATTAGTTACAGGAGAAAGTAAGAGCCTTGGGCTATTTTCATACAATTCAGTCTGAGTTAGGGTTTATTTAAGTTACCCCCTTGAAGTGTTAAAAATTCATGGTATAGGATGGATAGGAGCTTTCCTGTGCTGGAAAAGAAGGAATTTGCCTGAAGTATTTAAGATGTTTATCACACACCATGTATTGCCATGCAAATGCTTACGCTTTGTGGCATATATTCACCAAGTGTAAGTAAATAGAACCGATGAAGTTGCTCTGTAGGCTTCAGATGAAAGGAAATTTTCCTTATTTAAGAAAGTGTTTGCCTTGTATGATGTAATGCAGTAGATTTTTTCACTCAGTCCCTTATTTAAAAGCAGTTCAGTATAAAGGATTGTTAAATAAGGATGTACAGTTCATTAAGTGAAATGCTCTGTATCCTGTTAACAGTGAAATAACAAGCAACTAGTAAGCAATTAATAATTACATTTAGAGTTTCAATAAAGAAACTATGCTGAAGACATAGTCAGAAAGAAAGTTTGTTGCTAATCTATCCCCCATATGCTGATGGTAGTGGTGGAGACAGCAGGATGAGAAGGATGTGGTTTTGAAAGATCTGTGCCACTGTAGAGCAAGCAGTTGTTCCAAAAAGGGACCTGGATCAATGCAGATGAAGTTTCTGTATCTGCTTCCATCTGGGTGGAGCAAAGCAGTTTGGCTTGATTTTCACACATGTATCTGACTGAGATGCTCTCAGCTGGAGTTCATTTACCAAAGACTCCCAAGGTGAAGAGCTCACATGCGCTAACAGGATTAATTTCCACCAGAAATGTAACATTTGCATTCACTTACCTCAGAAAGACCAGGATAAGCTGATTTTCCCTTTCATCCTCTATCATGGTTAGTTAAATCTTCTCGGTTGGAGAATGGAGCCCTTGGAACACCTCACTGCCGTCATCCTAAAATGATTTTCAGCAAAACACCTTAAGAAAGCACCTTGAACTCTACAGCTTTCAGGGTATATGGATGGAAACACTATTTTTATTACATTTTATTGCTTTCTAGGAGAGAATTGGAGAGTCTTTGGGCAGGTAAGGGAGACAAAGAGGAAGGATAATGCAAAAGAGGCATGGGAGGACGCAGCTCTGTATTCCATTCTCTGTAAGTAGGGTTCATGTTGCACTGTACAGAAAAGCATAAGCAGTCCTTGCAGAAGAGATGGGACTTGACATCTCCTGTCTCCTGGGTGAGCTCTATCATTGTTAGGCCACAACATAAAGGTTAGGTGGGTTCAGTAACTTGGGGGAGATGAAAGAATCCCACAGCCCCAGTTGCCTTTGTTATCAGATACTAGTGAAGAAGGAGAATAGAAGAATACTGATTTTGTGTTCAGTGTCATAATGCTGTGGTTCTGTTACAGAATTAGCATGCAATGAAGAACATGCATAATATTTGTTCTGTACAATGAGTGTCAAGTTTGGAGTGTTTGTGTAAGATGCAGCATTGAAAAGAGGGTGTGCAGCATTGAATATGTCATTGTTTTCTCCTTGATCTCTACAGATCCTATTACTTCAAAACTGGTTCAATTATTTTCCTGGATATGATCTCTTGGTACTCATCCTTAAAGCATCATGGGTTTATTCTCAAGGGCAGAAAACCCTTCCTTTTCTGACATTTGGCAAGTCACTTTCAAAAGAATACAATTTTTCTGAGTCTGAAAATCTGATTTATTGCTTAATTCCCACAGAGGATGTAGAGAGTGTCATATGTTATACATTCTATGGTGTTTTTGTCTAGACAGTATATTAGAGTAGGGTTGCAAAGATACTCAGGAACATCTGCAATTTTTAAATGCAAGAGGACTGTATTACTAAGTACCTTCTCAGCTGCCAGTTGCTTTTCACTGCATACTTATGTTTTTTTAATAAATACAAATGTCTGTAGTTGCTTCCTACTAAACAGCTTTGCCCTGTTTTCAACTACTCAGATCTGTCATTGAAGGTAATTGCTTTCATTGCCTGGGTTTTGCCCAGACCAGAATCACTGTCTGCATCTGACATACAGCCTTCGAGATTCTTGATCAAAAATCTTAGTGCAGAAAAAGGATGAAGACATACACAGATTTTCCTTCACAGAGGTCTGGAAATCATTGGGTGGGTTTCAAATTGCTGACAGCTATCCCAGAAGTCCCTGTAGGACATAACTCAGGAGAGGACTTCTTGCCATCAATGTGGTGGGTGTGTTCTTAGTCTCTTCCAAAGCCCTGGTGTGAGCAGGAAGAGACTCTGCTCAGGGTGACAGTCCTCACTCTCTTGTCTGATGGGAAATGCTTTGAACTGATACCACGTGGCCAGAAAGACTTCTCTTTTCTGTCCCCTTTCCTGTACCACCCATTGACCCCTATGAGAGCTCTGAGCAGCTCACTTGAAGTGACCTGACCCTTACTCCTGTACGAGGTGGCTGAGTGAAGTGGTCCCAATGATGAGTCAGAGGAGAAAAGTATCAATCAAACATGGAGATGTTTGGGGACTTCATCAGGTCCACTCTTACTGAGCTGACAAAGCTAATGCTGAGCAGGCTGTTTCCCTAAAACAGGTTGATTTATTTCCATCAAATATTCAGTTGCCATAGACCTCAGGTATGTTTGGATTAAACTTGTTAAAGCAGTACTTCTTTGTGAGCATTGTATTACTGAGAATGATATTTAAACTGTGCCATAAGGGACAAATTTGTGTCCAGCATCCTGCCAGACTGAGGATTTTCCATTATACTGAGGTCATCCTCCTAACCTTCACTGGCTTCAAGGGAAAATAAGCTCATTTTAAACCACAGCAGTAATTAAATCTGCATGCCTACTTGACTGATTTAATGTTTAATTAAAGCAGAAGTATTGTGGTGGGGTAGTTGAAATAAATAACTGTCAACATTTGTAAGGCTGACAGAATCTGATTTTTCTTTTTTTTTCTAGTTCTTTTTAGGTTTTAAAAATGCTTCTTAATATAGTATACACATATGTAGTATGCACTGAGAAATCCTTAGAACATCTGAACTAGCATGAACTTTTTGAAGCGTGCTTTCTGAGATTTGAATAGAAGACTTCATCTGATAAAGGTGCTGAGTACAAAAAAATCATTAATTTCATACCAAATCATTCATTGTAGTTTTGTGTATACATCTGTATAACACTTGCTAGCCATTAGCAGAATGAAGTTTCTTTGGTCAAGAAAATTTGAGACTGGTTTGCAAAGAGCTTTGCAATTTTATGTGGGTAGGAGTATTTACTATAGTCAGTCTATGGAAATGCACAAGCGAATTTATATTTTGCTTCACTTTTAAACTGGACATAGTAAACAAGTAGGGATTTTTCCTCATTGAATTGCAAATTATCTGTAAAACAGAAATCATTGCTTTCTGACACTGTACAAGTCTAGTTGGTTCAGAACCTCCTAGCTAATAATACACGTGGCTCACAGGCTACTCTCTTAGTCTACTGAGGCAGAGCAAATACTGTATCAAAAACTGTATTTTCATTTGCTTTACTGGTAAGGGATCACTTGTCATAGGTATTTACAATACTTATTGAAGAGCTTTCTTGGTGTTCTTGGGCTCCTGACTTTCAATGCTTTTTCTTATTAATTACCTTTTTAATTACTCCCCAACCACCCTGATTTTTATTGCAACAGGATGTTGAACTAATCTACAGAAATTGAAATATTTCTACAGAATTGAAAGATTCTACAGAAATTGAAAACAGAAGATTGTAAGAGAAAAATTACCCATTGAGTCATTGGCTTATAGAGACTGTGTCCTAGCAAAGTTCCCGTGTGTTTTTGAAAGTCTTCTATCTGATTGGAAATTTGCAAGATTTCTTGACAGGTGGAAAAAAATAAACACAGAAAGATTGAAGCTTTGAAGTTAAGATTGGAAAGGTGTTTGAAATACAGACTTTGTTTTGTTTTAAACAATAATGAATTATTTTAGGGGACAAGCCCCCCTAATATTGCCACTGTTATAAGATCCTAAGGATCTAAGGTTTAAATGAAAATAATAGTGAAATAAGAAAAAGAGTGGATTGAGTTACATGGGGCTATATGGTGTGGGCTCCTGAAATGTCCTCTGGTTTGCTGAGATGTCACTGGTCCTGAGTACCAGTTGTGTTTTGGAAATTGCTAGGATTCCCATCCAGGGGTTCTGCATCTTCTGTCTGTCATCACAGCATGGGATTTAGATACTTCTTGAGTTGATAGAAGGATTTTGCATTGTACAGTGTCCTTCATTAAAGGCACTCACAAATCAATAAATCCCAATTGATTACAGAGACTACCCTAGAAAATAAGGACACTGTGTGCTTCCTGGGCTAAGGCAAAAATTTTCAGGCAATTATTTTTCTAGACCAAGTCAAATTTTGGCTCTTCCCCTCTTCCCCTACCTCTTAAGGGAGGAAATGTTTTGTTACTTTTTCAAAATCAATTGTAGAACTGGACATCACCTTGATATATTAAGCACAATGCTTAAACCATAGTCAAATAAAAATTCCATGTTAGAGCTTGATGTGGGCTAACTGTGGCTGATAGTAGTCTCTGTCTCAAGGGCTGGCATGCTAATGCACTGTAAGGGAGGCCAAGTGGCACTGGCCAGGCTGAACCTTCTGTGGAAAGTGTAGCACTACCAAGCATATGGTACAGATGTATTAGAGCAAAAGTCTCTTATTTTAAATGATAAAATGTACACTACCCCTCTATGCTATATTGCTAAAAACCATTAAAATAACATTTTGGTTATGGCACTATCTGAGGTAAAAGCACCATGCCTTCAAGAATGACTGGTTTGAAAAATTTTAATTTTCAATTAAGCTTGAAAGGACAAAGTGCAAAATTAACTAACTTGCAATTAATTTCAGTAGTAATTATGTAAAAAATTCCAGGCATATAGAAGATGAGAAGCATGGCATAATTAGTTGTGGAGGGTTTTACTGCTGTAATTACAGTGATAAATATGTATGAGGCTGTTTGGGAAAGGGAAGCACAGCAAGCAATTGTATTTAATTAAACTTTTAGCTGGCTTGGTTATGGAGACTGCTCTTTGTTTTAATCCCTTCAAAACTGCAGTGACACTCCCAAGGCAGGGTAGTTACACCCCAGAGTGTGAATATGGTATTTTAGGATTTATTTTTCCTAGGTAGAAGTCTCACAGGTCATCTGTCACTTTATGAATCACAGGTAACCATTATGTTCCAATTTTACAGCTCTTGAAACTTTCATGAAAAGCCCAATGAAAGCAAATTGCACCATTTTTTGTTTGTGTATTTAAAATGTTCAAAGAGAAGGATGTAGAGTTGCACAGGTGAGCATGATGCAGAGGAAACATGAAGCTCAAGGCAAGAGTGACTGCTAAACAGTGATGTTAGGATCAGTCAGCTTTTAGCATCCAGAGGTCTTTGTTTATGGGGTCCTTATCTACAGGAACAAAATTAGCTGAAAAATTAAAGCCATTGGTAAAGGAAGCAAGGAGTGATGCAGACCAAGTATCCATATGTGCTTTGTTTTGCAATTTTATTCAGTATTTTTTAGACACTTGGTATGTTCCACTTAGACTAGAATCCAGTGTGATTTGGTCCTTTCTTTTCCTTTTAATTTTATTTCCTAATTTGTGTTTAGACAATTTTTTAAGCTGAGACATAAGCATATTAAATCAGCCTCCATCTTTAATGTGTGAACACTGTATGTAGACAGCTTGTTAAAATACCACAGAGTGCTGGGGAGGACAGGACTGGGTTGCTCAAGGATAAGTAAGTGCACCTTAAGAGTAAAGCAATAAAGCTTTCTCCTCTTTGATAGTAAAGAAAAAGTAAATAATTCATTAAAGTCTCTATATGTGTGGAGAGCAGGGTATGGCTGATGGAAGCTGAGAACTCCCAATTTCTGATCCTGACTGACAATCTTTAGCTCTGCAGCTTGAAGTGAATCGTTTTATTAATTTAAGTCTTGCTTTTTAGGTAAGGAATAGGTTTACCTATCTTGTTGGATTACTGTAACGTTTATGTGATTTGTCTTTACATACTTAAAGGAATAGAACTATAAAAAATACTATAGTTGGCCATTTGCATCTGTACTATAAAGGAGTAGTAGTAAATGGTTTTGTTTCTTCCTCTTCCAAATTAGATAAACTCTTAACCTTTCTTAAGAATAATTTTTAAAATTGCAGCAGATGCTCGTGTGTGTGTGTGTAAATGGAAACATGTCTCAGCTATTACAAATTATGCTCCCTAAAAGCTTTTACCCAGCCCACACAGTCCCCCAGCTTTTGTGTAAATTTAGTCATGAAGCATAATTTTACCGATTTTTCTCTTATTCCTGAGAAGTGTTTCATTAAATTTGTATTGCGTTTTTTGCCTTATACCCTTGTTCACCTTTAGTTCTGATCTGCGCAGTAATCTAAGAATTAGTCACTGAGCTTATTTTTTATAACCCTTGGCTATTATAAATACTTCAGTCATATCTCCTCTTAATAATATTTTCTCAATACTAAATAAAGCATGCTTTTTTTTCTCTCTTGATATTTAAGCCCTGTTTCCCCCATTCATCATCTTTGTTTCTCATGCTGTACTCTCCATCAACCTAATTCTGTCTTCAAGTAAGCTGGCCAAAATAGACTGCCTGTGTTCAAACATGGTTTCATTGGGGTTTTGCAGAATCATGCCATAATACAGTTAATACCCTTTCCTTATGATAAGCCAGTTTTCTATTAACCTTCTTTACCACTGCTATGCATTAGCCAAAGTTTCTGTCAATAAAGGTTCATTCTCATGTGACACATTAGCTAATTCAGTGCCTTTTAAACTATGCTAAGCTGTACTAATCATTATTATTTGCCTCCAGTCTTTTCATGCAGAACAAGAACTGTAAGTATGCCACCAAAAATCTCTTCATTTGCCCTTGCATACAGTAATTATCTTCACATAGTGATTCATAATTATGATTCTTTCCTCTTAATACAAATTTTAAAGTACATATTTCTTTCTTGCATTGTACACATGCTTTTCATGTCAAGAATTGCACAATTCAGTATGACTAGTTTATTCAGTCAGCCAGGGTCAAAGGGAAAATAAATGTTTCCACAATCTCTCTGGAAACAAGAAACAAGACTACATCTTCAGCAAGAATAAAATCTGGCACTCTCACATTCGTTAGGCTGCATTTGTCAGTGCTGAACAAACAACCTTTCATCAAGTGCAGCAATTTTCTTCATTCTGTAATTAAAGATATTTTTTGTTTAATTTATTTATATGAAAACTTGCTGAAGTGAGACCAAAATTTTTATAATGCATATTTCAAAAAAAAAAGGTTCTGGATAAAGGCCCAGGTACTATAATATCTTGATTTACTGTCTGAAATGTTACGATGAGTCCATCCACAGGGAAAAGTTATCCAAGTGTCCTCTGCACTCTGAAGGAGGAGATGAGCTCCTCCTTCCTTTCTGAATGCATGCTTACCTTCTAAGGCTTATAGAATTTATTGATTTTCCAGTGAAGTATGAATTCCTACTGAACTTGGGAGAAGAATGGGGTCATGTAACAAGTGATATTAAATTCTTTACAAAAGGATCTCCATCCTCATTGTTAGAAGGCATTTCTCGTCTTTTTCTCTGTTTATCTGAAAACAGGTTTGGTGAAACAAACATAGTTTTGTCAGCTCACCAGGAGAAATAACCCAAATGTAGGTTTTATGGGGTGTTATGGGTTATTTGATTGGCAGTGTGCACATTCAGGACTCTCAGAGGTCTCAGGGTATTTCCAAAGCACACCTAGGCCATTGGTAACTCAAGGGAATCTGTTCAATGCTGCATTCTCCTTGCCACTTTGCAAGTTGCACCTCACACCAGAGCTACACATGTATGTAGTAAGTTATTGTGGTGCTTTGCCTTTGGGAGTAAGTGGTTCAAATTCAACCTGGATTGTAGATATTTAAAATTTATAGGTTTTGTATTCTTTAGAAAAACTTCTGAGAAATTCTCTTGAGGCACATACAGGAATGATAGACCCTATGATGAAAACATCGGAGTGGTCAGTGTAACTGGAAATCTAAAGGCATGGAGGCATGTGGTGCTACTGCAGTTTGTTCACTGACAGAGGTGACAGCTCTAATCAATTAGATGTATGAAATAAAGCTGTGATTTCTCATGTTAGTAATTTGGGACACTTGCCTGCAGTGTTTGAAAGCCCTGCACTTATATTGTTAGAGCAGGCATGGTTTTGATTCTCACTCATTTCAAACTTCTGTATTTAAAAATATTAAAAATTTCCCTGCAATGTTTTCTTCAGCTTAAATAATCCCTTCTTGGTAGTTAGTGTCTATGTGGGCATCTGATAATTCATGTTCTCCATCAAGCTCTGATTCACCTTTTCCTTTTATTTTAAGTGAGATGTCCTGAGCTGGATATATCCTCCAGCACACACCTTGCTAGAGCTCGTTTCTGTTGGGGTTGTATTTTTCACTGCCAGTGAACATGCTGTTCCTTGCTGACATGTGACTACTTGTGATCCTGGCCATTTTTGCTGTTTTTAAATAATTTTTTATTTTTATATCATCTAGCAAGGTTGATGTTGCCTAACAGCAAGCTGAATAAGAATTCTCTGCCATTTAGGTAATTACTGAATAGTTTCAGGTTCAGAACAGAGCCTTTTGGACTCTCCTGAAAAGCTTTCAATTTTCTAGTGAGGCACTGGCATCCACAGCCTTCAGATGTTTCCCTCCCACTCTCTATTTTCAGTGTCATCTTTTCTGATGAAGTGAGAATTTTATCAGAGGATGAAAAGCACATGTTTATCTTCTTCCTGGTGTTAATGCCTTCCAGATGCTTGTTAGTGTCCCATTTGTGTACACTAGCTTTCAAATGCAGCTTTTTTCTCTTTCTTCTCTTTGCCTCATTTGCTTTTCTGTTTTTTCTTCCTCCCTCTCTCTGGCATCTGACAGTCTGGGCCTTGTCAGCAGGAGGGCCAAAAAGGGCTATGCAATAGCTACTTTCACAGCCAATTGCTGTCGTCTCTGCTGTTGTATTATGCTCTTTTTTTTTTTCCCTGTTGTATGTATGTACATATAATATTTAAGGAAATATTTAGAATTTGATTTGCAGCCAGGTACAGTGTTTGTTAAGACCTTCCTGAAGGTGGAATCTGAACACACTGAAGTTGAGGCCACTGTTTGGCAAGAGTTTGTTGAGTTTATAAAGTCTATGGCTGAAAGGAAGCATTAGTTTGTATGTCAAACAATTGTAATGCAAAGTCAGGATAACTTTAAGAGGCAAGGCATCTCCTAATGTAACTTCACACAGGTTGGAACCAAGCACTGAACCTCCTCTTGGTTTAGACTGAGTGTCTGCCCACATCACTCAGTTGTTGTAGTCTTGCTTTCCTCTCCAGTCTCCTTTTGATTCCTAGAGCCAGAGGGTAGCCTGCAGGCTCTTGCTGGAGTGGATTTGCTGCTGCTTTCTTCCTTGGCATCCTGGAGGCAGTCATTGAAGGGGCATTGAGTCAGTGTGAATGAACAGGTGATGTGAAAGGTGATCCTAGGAAAGGGATTTAGGTGACCTGGAAGGTATTGTCTGTCTCTGTGGATTTGATTCTTCTTTTACTCAGGATCACAGCCTGCTCATAATTTCTAGATTGTTAGTATCCTGAACAAGTGAAGCTATGTGTACTGTGTATCTGGCAACATCTCTTCTTCACAATTCTAGAAAAAAATAGGATTGACAATATTAATATTTAAAACAGGACATGGACGTTGTACTAATACTTTTTCAAAAATCAGAGCCATTAAAATACAGTTCTTGAACGATTAGACTAAATTTATAAACTGATTATAAACTTACTCTACAATAGATTTAAATCACATTTAAGCAGTATTTCTTGCCACGTATACCTGACTGTAGGCTCCATAAATCCTGAACCGCTTTTCTTCAAGCCTTATTATCCTTCTTATGCTCCAGCTGTTCATAGCACTAATCAGCACCCAGGAAAAAGTTAATGTGCACATTCTAGCTGAGCACTGTGTGTCTCTTCTTGCCAGCCTCCAGAATAAACACTAAAAAAATGCAATTCAGCTGTCCTGCACAGCATCCCACGTTCAGCTTTTTCCAGACATTCTGTTAAAATAACATGCATTTTTTGAGGCACGTAGATCATTGAAGATAAATTAATTGGTAACAGTTTTGCAATGGATGAAATTTCGTTTCAGAGTTGATAGATGATAATAATAAAAGCATTTCATCCACAAATTTTCATTTTAATTATTTTACTTTTTGTTTTTATTTGTTGGATTTTTCTGCCTCCTAGATATTCACATGATTCCAAGGAATGTGGATTTGAAACACTTAGGTAATAGGAAAGGCAAAGCCATGCCTGGCCTTTGCCAAACCTGTTTTCCTTCATACTTTTGACTTGGAGCTGTACTGAAGGCCTTTCAAAATTAATCAAGGTAGGGCATGTCTTTGCACTGGCAGGGAGCTGATACAACGTCCAGGCTCTTACCTGGCTCAGAGCTCCAATTAACCTTTGCAGAAGACAGGACAGTGCACTTGTGCATAAATTTGCCAGTGTTGCCAAGGTTATTTGGTAGAAAATAGTGTGCTTTAGTCAAATAAGTGAAGATGAAGCTGATATTATAGAATCAAAGAACTGCTAGGGTTGGAAGGGACCTCTTGAATGTCTCCAGAGAGGGAGATGCTGTGATTTCCTTGGACAGCCTGTTCCGGTGCTCTGCCATCCTCAATGTAAAGGAATTCTTTCTCATGATGAGGTGGAACTTCTTGTAATTTAGTGGATGTCCATGACTCCTTAAATGTTGGAGACTGAATACACTTGGATCTTGCTGGTTGAATTTCACAGTTCTGTTAACTTCTCCATTAAAACTTCATATTGTTATAACTTTCAAGACTATCCTATAGTACTCATTAATAGTATGCAAGAGATTACACAGCAAGCAAAGACTCCAAACCTGGACTTTTATGCAGTTGGGGAATACTGTTTGTGACTGGAGCAAGGTGAGACTGGAATATCTCTTGGGAGATTGGAGGAAAGAGCAGGCTATGCTTTAGGATCAGTGGCTATTATCTCCAACTTGGGCACCTTATTTGAACTGGCACTAAGAGCCTGGGAGGTGTGTAGTTGTCCTGTGTCTTGGCAAAAGCACCAGAACATGTTCATGCTGTGAAGATAATACCGTTTTTCTTTCTTTGAAGCAGATTCTTGATTTATTTTATAAGGTTGGTCTACCAAAGAGCCTTCTGGTGGGTGCAGTCAGATTTTTCCTTCTGCAGAGCACGTTTAGTTTAGTGCTTGGGAGGGGCCAATAGTAGCACAAGCCCCTAAAGCTTTCAGTGCCCCAGACTCTTCCCGAGTGGCATCTTCTGTCGTAAAATGTTACAAGAACTGTAGTGACTAATTTCGTGGTGACCTCCTTGATGGTGACCATCCATTTACAAAGGAGAAAGGAGACTAACAAGACAAAGTTCTTCCTTTTTATGTTCTACTCCTGCTTTTGGGCCTGGTTTTTGTATTGGCTATGATTTAATCAAAGTATTCAACTATCCTATCACATGTCCAGGAACTGCTGCATAGATCAGTGCTGGAGTAATCCTGAATTACATTTGAGTAACACTTTAATTTCCTCCTTGGGCTCCATCCAGCTGCCAAGTCTGGACCTTTTGTTTCTGTGCTTTATGGCAGGTTTTGGCTTTGCAGGTTCTTACATTGCTGCCAAGTTAATTTTAGAACTTTAGTTGCCATGACTACTGCAAAGTATTTCTTAGTTCTCCACTTATTTGCTCAGTTTGCTGCTTTTCTTTTCTTTGTGTGTGTGTGTGAAGTGCATGGAGTAATTATCCTACCCTGCAGAAGATAAAAAAGGATGGCATGTGAGAGGTGAGGCTCTTGATCTTCAGGCTGACTCAGCTGCTCTTTTAGAGCAGCTGCAAAGACTTGAAAGCACAGCTCTTGTAGCGCGTGGTCAGGGTGAGGATTTAAGTCTGGGGAGGAAGGCACTGGTAATGCACTGAATGAGACATGCTGGCACTGCTGTTAATTCTGCTGACTGCTACTGTCCTTAGGTTTATCTGCATCTTGCTGGCTACTTATATAACTATATATAGTTCTGAGTCTTATGCTTAGCTTTACATTCTTGGGAACAATAACCATTGTTTTGCTCAGAGCCTTTAAAGTGCATGATACAGAGAAATTCTGTTTCATTGATCAGAGCTCAAGTTGTTACACTAATACCAATAGTGATGTAAATATATGTGTGTATATATATATATATATATACAGCTAACAAGCTCTTCATATCAAGAGGTCCTACTGTATTTATGTAGGCAAGGTCACTACTGTATTTCCAGTCATCTGAAAGAATAGGTAAATACGGAGGATCCAGTAATATTTAAGACTTCTGATTGATATTTGAAACACTTAGACTTTTCAGGAAATGCGGTTCTTGTCAGTACAAAAGAGCATTGGAGAATGTCCTGAGAATGTGAGAACATCACTATCTAGTTTTCATGTGGGGATAGCCGGGCAAGGAGCCAGGCAGAGGTGGAGAAAATCACCTGATGGGCAACTTCAAGAGCTGGGAATAGATCCACCCTTTGCTCCAGTTTCTTAGATCAAGGGCTGTTCTGTTTGCTCTGGTTCTGGTCTGTGGGCATTAGAGACACTTGTGATTAGCAGGGAGTTGAACACGGGATAACCTTGGTGCCTTTTGAAGCCAGGACATCTGTGCAGATGCCTATTGTCTATCTTTGTCTGTGAAGCCATCACTGCTATAGACACACCTGGAAGGAACTTCATCCTTGTGCCTTCCCAGAAATCTTGTCCATTTACCAAGTACTTGTTAAGCAAAGGTGTAATCACATTGTATTCCTTGGGCCAATTCCCATAGATAAGGTCTGTTTAGTATGTGTAACACCTCCATTAGTGAATCTCTCTTCTGTGCCTGAAACAGAGAAAGCCATAGCAGGGCAGAAACATGCTTTGAATGCAGCTGAAAACAAATCCTTGTCTCTGGTGTCTATGGGAACTGTGAAACTGTTCAGGAAGGGAACAATGGTAACCTAGCATGAGACTTCATGAGGTCAAGGTGCTGTGTTGTCTGAGAGAGGTCTTGTTTGTAACACTGAGAAGGGCAATAGGGAAAAAAGATAACTCAGTTACAAAAACATCACCAGAATAAAGAATATTCTGAGAGTTCAGTGCACAAAATCGATGTGAGACTTGCTTTAGTGCCACATAAATCATCAAGGATGAAAAATTTTATAAGAGTTTTGGAGACTTAGCTGGGTGCCCTAAGAACTCCAAACACAGAAAGTAAATAATGTGCAGAGGCTCTGTCTGTCTGCATTTGATTTTTGTTGTCTTTAACCTTCCAAGCTGCAGCTTTGCACTTTAACCAGTTGGAATTTAAATGTGTTGTTACAGTAGCATCTTTGTTGGAGATGGACCGTGACTCGTGCTCATTAAGGCTACAGATGTCTGCTCAGATTATGTATTTCAAAAGCTTTTTCTCCAATGAACTGTGAAAAGCCAAGCTTGAGCAGAGGATTGTGAAAGATAAAATAATAGCCTCTCATCCCTATGTCTGGCAGACTTAATGCAGTTACTCTCAGATATTTCTTAAACTTTGAGACAGCAAATTTGTTCACAGTCAATAAAATAGACCTCTGAGCACAACCTGCTATGATTCCTTTATCAGTATTTTCCTAAATTATTCACAAGGCTTTTTACACTCCAAAAATCTCTAATCTGTGAATTCAGCATTTCCCAGATACTAGGGTTTAATAGGCATAAGTGGCATTGATAAACTGTTTATATGTGGCATGATAGTAAATGGATCTTCTTAAGGGGAAAAAAAGCACAAAATAATAAATACTCCATGAATTTAAATTAAATTTGCTTCCCCACTCACTCTTTCTTATAAATTTGCACTTAGTAGTAGAGCAGATAGAACTTTTTAAACCTTCCTGGATAATGCCTGCTTCTCCTGGGAGAGGATAACTGAATTACCAAGAAATTCAGTTCAGTGACTTCTGTGATGTGTAAATATTTGCTGAAAGTTATTAGAGCAGAGCTAAAGAGTCATGGATTTTGTTTCCTTAAGTAGTTGTGCATGTCCAACTGAGAGTTTTCAGGTGTTCTCTATATCTCACCTTCTCCCTTTTATACTGAGTGCCAAATGGATAAGAGGTTCATCAGGCAGTCTCAGCTCAGTACCCCCTCATTCCCTTCCAAACCTTCATCAGGCTCTACCAAAAAACCCATAATGTTATCAAGGAGTTCTAAAAAGTTACTTATTGCAATAAGTATGTATATAAGTATATTTCAATGATCAGGTATATAGGAAGACAAAGCAAAAAATTGATGTAAAAGTCTCCTGTATGCAAAACTGCCTCATTAGCCACCGTAATCCCAAATCTCCAGAACAGTATTTTAACTGCAAAGTTATCCCAAATCTCTGCAAAATATATCTGTGGTTGTATGGAAAAGACTGTAAAACCAGATAAGAGATGTTTTATTTTGCACTGTTCTAAAGCTGGTCATCAGATCCCATCTGACTTTGGACAAAGCAGTTTTTCTTCAGCAGTCTAGTTAACTTGTTTGGATTTCTAGAACTGGTTCTTGTAGGACCTAGAAGGTGGATAACTTGAAAAGTTTGGGAAAAAAGTTGATAGATAATTCATTTCTCATTTTTCTTCCCTTTTTCTAAGATGGAGATTATACAGAGAAGAGACTGCTGCTGCAGAATGACCCCATGGTAACTAATTAGGTCTCATCAGGTCTGCAAAGGCATCTTGTTTTCAGTTTTATGCCAATGCACTGTAACCAGTGAGCCAACATGAATGAGAGTCTTGTGGTATTTTGCTGGGATGTCATAATAGATTTACCTTTCTTGCTCTTGCTGCAGGTAGTAGAATTCATCCATGGGTCAGTCCTTGCAAATAAACTTCTTGATGTTTGCATAACAATGATCTGCTTGTCATTATATACCCTGTGCTGGCCCTTGTCTGTGAGACGTGACATGAATTCATTTCTCAGCTGTTGAATTTAGGGAGTGTATTGAAGGAGCCAGAGTAATATGTGATGAGTTATAATTAAAATTACTAGTGCATGTCAGTTCCTTTCCTTCCTTCTGCATTCATTTACATTCCTCATGCAGACTTGGTTCACTTTGCTGAGTGAGCCGGAGACCACATGTTGACTGGAAACAGTGATTTCTGCTTTTTCTAGCAGTTACACAGGGAAATAAAGTTAGCAAAGATCCTCCCTGAGGTGTTACACTAAGTGTCAGGAAAAGTCTGGTTTGCAGCTGGCCTACAAAGCTCTGGGCTGTGGTTGCAGTGGCATCATCAGTGGAACAGCTCTATCTGAGTGGTAGCTTTCATAGTTGCTAGCAGGGCCAATAATCACAGGATAGTTTGGATTGGAATGAACCATAAAGATGATATTGTTCCAACCTCCTGCTGTGAGCAGGGACACTTCCCTCTAGACCAGATTGCTTAAAGCCCCATCCAGCCTGGCCTTGAACACTTCCAGGCATGGAGCTTCCACAGCTTCTCTGAGCAACCTGTTCCAGTGCTTCACTACTCTCATAGTTAAGAAATCATGTTTTCTTTGTTCTGATACAGTCTTTTTTCCCCATCTCATCTCTTCTTATGAAAGTATCTATGCTTCAAAATGGAGATGTTTAAAGGATTAGCCATTTTATGTTGTATTATCTTATTGACAAATGCAGAAGTTATTTTTAGTGATGCTGGAAGTTGTGATTTGGTATTTAACCAGGGAAGTAAACCACCAAAATCAAATACTGAGAGAGATACCTAAAGCATCTTGATGAAAACAATAGGTGCTTGAGTAAAGGTCTTCCATTATGCTGGGCACAGTCAGTGTATATTTCATTATCTGTTGTTAGAGAAGTATGTTAATGGCTCTGTTGCAGTTCTGAATGACTGAAAAGCAGTTTTGCTTGATAAGAAAAAGAAATGAAAATCATATGGCAAGATTTACTGTGCCAGCCTTCTGCAGCAGGAAATTAAGAATATGGATGGATCATGCTCTTGTAATTGTGTGGATTTGGGGTTCTGTTTGTTTCGTTTGGTTCAGTTTTTCCTCAGCCTCATATTTTTCTTGAGGTAGATGAATGTCAGAATAGCCTGTTTGAGTCTGTAAGAAATTACAGGCTGCACAGAAAGATAAATTCTTGCCCGAAAAAATATTGCTCAATGGCTGCATGATCTTGTGGACATGGGGCTTAAATGGTGTCAAGGGAATGTAAAGTTAAAAAAAAAAAGTAAGTGTTGTGCCTTCTACATCTCTGATTCTAGCGAGCTTTACCAGGTGCAGCTGAGGTACTGTGGTTACGGCTTGGAACTGGATGGGGGAGATATTCCCATGATAATGCTCATGCTTCCTACTACAGTGTGTATTTTCCTCTCTCAGCTTGTCTCCCCTAGTAGTTTATGTGCTGGCACTACCGTGGGTGAGGAGGGACTGAAGAACACTCTGCCAATCTCCAATTTGCACGCATGTGCTTTTAATAAGCTCATTTTTCAGAATCTGAAGGAAAAAGGAGAACTTTTTGTCACACAGCATATTAGCAGAAAACACAGCGTAGGCCAAAAGCATTTTTATATTGAAACCAATGTTTCAAAGGCTTCCTTTTCCTTCTGTCCTGCAGAGGCAGGGAGCGGCCAGGATTACGTGACCTCGGAAAACCAGCTGCTGTACTACCCGAGTATCACATACGCCACCATCGGCAGCTCTGTCATCTTCGTGCTCGTGGTGGCCTTTCTGGCCCTGGTGCTGCACCACCAGCGCAAGCGCAACAACCTGATGGCGCTGCCGGTGCATCGCCTGCAGCACCCCGTGCTGCTGTCCCGCCTCGTGGTGCTCGACCACCCGCACCACTGCAGCGTCACCTACAACGTCAACAACGGCATCCAGTACATGGCCAGCCAGCCCTACCACAGCCCCGTGGACCTGGACTCCCCCCCGTCCTACTCAGAGGCCGTGCTCGACCAAAGGTACGTGCAGGAGCTCCTGCTGGCTCACCCAAGGGCTCCTCTGCTGATGGCAGCTCTGCTAATCAGTGCTGCTGCTCCCCACCTGCTGCTGCGCTTCTGCCGCCTGCACAGGGTCCAATTGCAGTACATCTGAGCTCCTTCTGCATATGGAAAACTCATGCTCCTCAGGTCCATTTACTGTTAGTGGCATTAAAAGGGATTTGAGGCAAACTCAAGTCATGTTCTCNACTATTGTGACTTTTAGGTTCTCATATAAAACTGCTAATTTGTTTCAAGGGCTATAATCAAACCCACAGATGTTTTGGGCATCATTCCAGGGTCTCAGAGCCCCCTGACCAGGGTCTCAGCAACTCTGGACTCCCAAAGGGATGTCTTAGACTCCGACATTCTCTTAGCACATGTTGGTAGTAAGATTTTGAGAATGGCAGGAGAATGTATCGCTTATCTAGTAGTGTGCCAATCTGGAATCAGAATGTGAAAACTGAATTTGGAGTTTCACCAAAAAAACCCATCTAACTTGTAGGTCATGGCACTGAAAAAGTACAGCCCTGTTCATTTATGGTAAGTATATAAAGGTGAGAGAGTTCTTCGCTTCTTGTATAAAGAAATTGTATCATTCTTCTGCTCTGCACTGCTTTATGTTTTACCAAGAGAAGAAAAGAACAGAACTCTTCTTAATTTAAATATCTGAAAGTGCTTTGAAGTTTGTTGTGGGTGTGGCTTGTTCATGATGCTTTTGTAGTAATGTAGTTATGACACTGGTGTTATTTGTAGATAATTAACCTTCATTTTAAACTCTGTCTGTAAAAGTCTTTCCAAACAAAGCAGATATCCTCTCTATACGAAAAGGATATGGTACAAACTTCAACAATTCAGATTGTTCACTATCACCTTGTTGGTATTTTTAGTATGAGCTGTGGGATTTAAGAATAATAAGAAATTTCTATTTTCTACTGCTTTTGGCTGCAGGTGCCTTGTCTTAATGTTGACTTTCATAATAATGATATATTTTCATTATTAAGGACAACTAAATGAGCAGGTGTCCAGATTGTAATCACTTCTCACCTGAGCTGATAAAACCATCAGCAATTTCAGAGCTAATTACTCCCAGTGCCTGTTATCAAGCTGCTCAAACCTTCAGTCCCTTTACTTGCTTGCTATCAGAATGCATTTCTGATCTTACCTGTGTCTACTTAACAGTTGCTCTGCATGTGATCTCATGACAGACAAAGTGATTCGTCAGTGTGGAGAATTCAGTTTGTTATTTATTTGTAGACTGTAAGCCATTAATCTCTGTCACTTAGTGGAGCTTTCTTTGGAGCTTTTTCCATTCACATCATCATCTATAGGTGTAAATCCACCATTTAATGTTACTTCTTTTAGTGTTTTCTCTGGTGTAAATGTTAAAGAGAAAAGTTTTTTACCTCTTGCACAGCTGTCTTTGAGCTTGCTTTGCTGGACGTCCATAGGCATCTTACTCAGCGTGGGGATTGTTAAACAGGTTGTAATTACTGTGTTGCACCTTGGCCAGAAACCTTACTTCCCAGTGGTGGTGTGGATATTTTGAAATTACCTGAATAATGTGAGCAGGTCTGAGATCTCTCCTTGTGTGTCATAATTGAAAAGCTAAGAAACACTTTGGGTTTTTTTTCATCACTGGAATACTATGTACTATCTTCTGTCCCACTGTTTTCAGTAACTTCTCACTCTGTTGTGTGTCTTACAGCAGACCACCTTGGTTTGACCTTCCTCCACCACCTTATTGTTGCGAATCTGAGTCCCCTAACCAGCCAGACCTTCCTCCTTACCGCTCCCGGTCGGGGAGTTTGGCCAGCACAGACACACCCGTGGCAGAAAGTCCTGTGGGCACATCTGACAGCTGGACCAGAGATGTCCATGGCAGCATGGATGGGCACAGAACTCTGCTGGAGAGGACAGTGGATCAGAGTGATCCTCTGGTCAGCCACATTGCTGAAAGGGAAGTGTAACTGCTCCAGTAGTTGGGATGGCCAGAAGGCATTTACTGTGTCTGTGTGGGTTAAGCTGCTGTGGCTAATAGGTTTCAGGGAGACATGTGCCTGAATGATGACTTGCTTTGAATTCACACTGAATAAATGTTTGAATTCACCATTTTGGGCTCATCAAAGCCAGAGCAAGGAGACCTAAACCTAGAGTCACATCAGCTCTCCACAGTATTTCTGTGAGCAAGTTCTGGTTCAGACAAATAAGAGAAACATCAGTGCTTTGTCAAAAGAACTGATGTGATGTATTTATTGGACTGCTTACTGTATATGAATGTATATATGTGTGTGTATAATATTTACAGAAGTTGCACACAAGAACTCTGCCAGAAGGACTCTTGTTTTCAGACTGCCTTCCATCCTGCCCACGAGGGAGCTGCTTCTTCTTACTGTCTAGTGCCAACTGGTGGTCACTGAAGCACATGAGAGGCAGTCTTCTGCTTGGAGGCCTGGTGCCCAATGCCAGCCATCTGGCAGTGCCCAAATTGCAGAAAATCTCTTACTTGACTCATCTCTGCGTGGCCTGTGAAGGAGGTTTAAGCTTGTGAGGATGCAAAAACTCCAGCTAAGCAAGGTTGTTTCTTTTCCCCCAGATGCCAGTATCTAGGCCAAATTTGCATAGGTTGTCTCACCAACACCACAAAGGTTGGCTTATCTGTAAAATGTCAAGGCTGAGTACAGAGGCACTGAAGCTTCTCAAAAAAACAGAGCAAGACTTCTTTTCCCATGTGGCATAACATTACTCCATGTGTTCCCTCTTAAAAAAACCCACAACAAAACAAACCCCCAAATTGTTCCAGCACAATTTTCAGCACCAAAACTGGTGTGAAGCAAACACCCAGCACAGAAATCTTTAATGTCAATGAGTAGTTTGTTATATTTGCAAAATACCTGAAAGCAGGTCATGCAGTGAAAGATGTTGGGCTTGGCATCCCATCTACAGCATGTGTATGTACATGCATGGATACACACGTGTAATACTGTGTGTAGGTATGTACACAGTGTATACTTGGTTTAGTTCTGCTACACCTCAAGAACTCTAAACTGTCAAAGTTTTGTTTTTGATAAACTCATTGGTTTTCACAGAGTTTGCATTATTCACATTCATTTGGTTGAAATTTTAACTTCTGCAGAAAACCGGAATTATTTATGTCTGTTGTGTCCTAAGTCTTATAATGGTCTCATTGTGTTTCAGTGCACCTTGTTGAATCACTGTGTGAAAGCACCTCCGAGGTAAAGGTATTTAGAGTGGCAAGAGGGAAGAAGCTGTGAATTTAAATGCCACTGCAGTGCCACACTTGTGCTCAGTATACAGGAAACAATGCAGTCTCTTCCTCTTGTCTGGGGGAAAATTTGCCTTGAAAAATTATTCATATTTATTTGTCTATCCCACATTTCCCACTCTTTCTGTGTAAAAGAACAATGTCATTCCTTGTTCTTTGAAGGAAGTGAAGGAAACTGACTGCCCACACCTTCTGCTTTCTTCCTCCCCATCTTTGTAAGGTAGATTCTTTTGCCCAAAAGTTACATGCTGAGAACCCAAGAATCTGGAGTGTATGTAAGGGAACAACTCAAGTTCAGTTTCAGTTCTCATAAATACACCTGAAGTTTTAGGGAGGAGTTTAAGGCGGTGTTGTTTTTTAAGTTGTTTTTTTGGTTGGTTGTTTTTTTTGGTTTTTTTTTTTTTAATTTCCAGCTCTGGAGTCTATTGTCACAATATACAAGAGGCTGGGACCTCTTGCAGATAAATTTACAAGCATAGGTCATTCCAGGACTGAGGACATGGTGGGGGGTCCTGGAGAATTCTAATGCTGGTGGGCTGGGCTGACGTTGGAAGCAGATTAAGGCAGCTTTCATTACAGGCTTAGGCAGCCTGTGGTGAAGTGCATTGGTGAAGATGCTCCTGGGTCCTTGCAAAGTAATGTGCAAGAGTGGGTCAGATTTCATCCTTGCTGAGAACTCAAGCAGTGTAATTATGCTGTCCTGCACAAAGCAGGATTTAGCTTTATTACTGACTGACCAAGGTCATAGGCAGACTGTTGTCATTGCACAGAGCAGACAGCTATTCTTTATTTTACAGGTAGAGCAGACTCAGGTACGTGAATGAGTTAATAGTACAGATGGGTGCAGGGACACCTCCTGTGATCACTAGACCCTGCTGTCCCTCTTGCCTTTCATTAAGATTCTGCTTGGCCTCTGTAAGAGAGCTGTGTTACGCTGTATCAGAATCAACCTTAATGATTTTCTGTTGCAGTTTTAGAAACTTTATATTGGTATTGAAAGCATACCATTGAAGAGTTTGTAGTAGTTTCACTGCAATTAGGTATCTTTTTAATTTTAAAGTTGCCTTAAGCTGTATTAGTAAAACTAAATCTTTGTGTCCAGTATCTCTCAAACAAGTCTTCCACAGGGGATTGCATTTCACCATGTGTATTCTAAGACACCAGAGGGTGTGCAGCCCAAATACTGTGCCTATGGCATCTGAAAAACGTTGTCAAGTAGGAAAAGAGTGAATATAGTCTGTTTCTTCTGTGTCAGTCACTGTCATATATGTACATGTATATATTAAAAAGGTACTCTTTGTGGATGTATATATTCATATAACTTTTGCATTAAGATAATCCATTTGGACTTTACAAAAAAAAAAGGAAAAAACATTCTTAGAGGTGTTATGTTTTCCCTTCCAGCTAAGGGTGTATTTATCTTTGTATAGCAATCTTACAGTTTTTGACAACACAACTTAAAAGGAGATTGTGCCTTTCTGTTTGAATGTTGATTGGAAAAGTTGTTACCTGCATTTCTGGGTGTTATGTATCATTGTCTAGAGATCCAAAAAGAGCAACAAGTCTTGTCTTCCTCTTCATTATTACTTCTGGGGACCACTGAGCTTTAATCACTACAGCAGTTCAGTATCTTGTTCCAAAAAGGCATGCTAGAACTTGGGGTGGCTTGTCTTACTCCAGTTTTCTGGTTTGCAGAACAGGTTTGCTAGGCTGGTTTCTTTGGAAATTGCTGTAGTATCACACAGAAATTGTTTATGATGTGTCACTTCTAGTGTGTTAATACAGCATTACGCTGCATTATTCAGTGGAATCTTTGGGAAACGTGCTGATGAAATTGAATATTTCATTGAAAATCCTGCAGCTTGTAAAGCTGAAGTTATTTTCATCTAATACAATGTGGTAGGGTTTCTTTTCAGTAACAGGTAGAATTGGAATTGATCATCCTATTATATGCAATTGTTCTTAACCTTTTAGTTTGATGTTAGTCATCCAAGAGCTTTCCTTTCCACTTAGTATTTAAACAAATGGATGTTATTTCAAAGATTAATTGATTTGACTTTTGTAGGAATGAAAGTTCTCTTCAAGAGCCAAATTCTGTTTCCACATCTGTACTGAATGGTGACCACTGTATTGAGTAGTTCTCAGTGCAGTTATTAATACATTTGAACTAAACAGTTTGAGGAACTCTACTTAAAGTAAATGAAGGCATGTTGGAAAGAAGGTTCATTTAAAAATAAACAAATAAATAAAATTCAGAGCTTCAAGTGTCTGTGATCTCTGCTGAAATCAGTGTACTGTGTATTTAAAATGAAGCCATTAGTGATTCTGCTTGATAGTAATCTGAAGTTCCTTGTAAGGCAAATTACCATTTATGTCTCTGGTATTGGAAATGGAAAACTGTCACTTAATGCTCTTAAAAGAGAGCCTTGAATAATTTTCTTGGCTCTTGTCTACAGTGACATACACAAAAACACTGACTGCATTGCAATTTTTAAATAACTGCATTCTTTCTTCCTACTTTTAAGCCAAATCAGTTTTATTTACACCACTTCACTTTGATACAGCTAATAGGGCCCTTGTGATAGATTTAAAAACTAAGTGGAGGAAAGAGATGACTCTCACTTTAATTAATGCTGCAGCTTGTTAATCTTGTGCTCTTTACTTTTAGACATCTTAGCAAAGACAAATGGTTGTAGTAGATAAGGAAAACTATTAACGATGAAAAGGATGGAGAGACACTGATTCTGGTTTTTAATGAATATTTAAAATTGTATAAATGAAAAAAAAATTCAATGCTGTATTTTTAATGTGGTGATCAAATGCCAGGTACTGTTTTTAACTGTTGCTTATTGGAAGCTACTTTGCATATGATACCTGGAACTAAAATGGTAAGACAAGAGCTTTTCTTGCAGTTCTTACTAGATCTGCGATATTTTTTTATTAACACAAGGTTATATTACACCCATGGACTAAAATATGGACTGCAGGAAGAATTTCAATACTGTGCTGGATTCTGCCTGAATGTATCCCAGTACAGGACTGTGGCCTTCATTGGTATTTTTTTTTTCCTGATTTGAGGGATTTTGTCAATCTGAAATGGAGAAGTTACTTAAATGCTTTAACGGAGGTTGTATGTTGAAACCAACCTTGTCTTAAACTTTTGTAAACTGGAATCTTCAAAAATGTATTCTGTATTCCTGAATAAAATTGGTGTTTTAATACTGTTCACAAGTGAGCGTGTCCCCTGTCTCATAAAGTCTCAGTTCTAGTTTTATAGCCTCCTACATGAGGCTTCTTTTGACTTTTTTTGCTTTCCATGTTAAGTTTTGTTAACTCTGTGGGTTTTAAATACATTTTTTAAACAAAGCGATATTGGAAACTCACATGTATCTGTGTGTATAAAAATCTACTGATACATATGTCTCCATATTTATACAAATGAAAATTGCCTAATATCATAATTTCTCATTTTGCTGTCCCATTTGTGCTGTCAAAGACGAGGTGTCTGAACCAGTTTTCTTGTCTGCTTTGTTGCACAGCTCTAGAGACACAGCAGAGGTTGATGCTCTGTGCTGGCTGCTGTATATGGATTTACCAACAGAGCTCAGGGGCTGTCAGCATTGGCCTCTACCTCCCCCTTTCTGCCTGCCACGTCCCTACCACTCATGTTCCCAGCACAATGTCCCTGTCTGTCTCCAGCTCTGTGATCCTCGTGCTGGGTGTGTGAGCCACATTCAAGTGCAGAGTGTCCTGAGTCAGGACTCTGCCCCTGCCTTGTGCAGGCACCACCACCATCAGGGCAACCATCCAGACCCACTTCTTGTCAAAGTCCTGTCACTCAAAGCATTACTGTAAGAAAAACCCCGATGTTATGAAATTATTTTCCCAGACTAAGGAGAACTAATTCAAATGTTATGTCTAAGTAGTTGAATCTCTGTAAGTATACAGAAGTTGACATATTCTACTTCCATGATTCTTCTCCACTTGCTACCTTCACAAAGGCATGCCAGTTTTATTGTTTTCCTCATTAATTAAATCACATGCCCTGACTCAGATTCTCAGATGGAAATCTTTGTTTGGCACTGGCAAACTGCCCCAAAATAGATGTGGATCCAGAATTCACACCAGTGACACAAGGGAAATGGAGCTCTTGAAGCTGCCACAATGGGCTCTCTGCAGGGGAGGGAATACTGGGGTCTCACAGCTGGCTCATTCAGTCACATCTCAGCAAGAGCTGTGCTTGAGAAATGTTGATAATAAATACCACACTCTCCAGCTAAGCTCCCTAATTAATCTTTTTATTCTCTCTGCTTTGATTTGTTTAAAGATCCTAATTTTTACACCTTAAAGATTAAATACACAGCAATGATTTCTGAGAGCAACATCTTTTCTTGCTGGTTTGCAAGCAGTCTGTTAATCAGTCAGCCTCAGTTATCTGTTGGAGAGAGAACTAAGCAGCTTTTCACTGTTTGGGGAGATGTAGTCCAAAATGATCTGCTGTTATTAATTGGAAGTGCTGACACCTTCATGTGGAAATTCACCACTCTTCTTTGCTTTTCAAAGCAAAGTTGAAGGTATGCATATTGCATAAAGCACTTTGGAAAAGTACTGGATGGATCTCTTTAGGGAATTAACTTTTCTGTTTATCTGTCAAGCATACTGTGAACAGATAAATTGAAACATGATTCTCTGCTCCTCAAAATCCCAGTAGCATTCCTTACAGTCTTTTTGCAGGGACCACTGGAGAAGAAGAGGTAGAGCAGTTTTTGGGCTGATCTGACCCTTAGCATTTCTGTGGGAATGGGGACAAAGTGTTCCAGTAGGTGCAGTTGCTTTGATGCTGGATACTGTGCAGAAGACCCCCCACTCACTGAGAATTGATATGGGACCATCACTTCCCAACAGCCACTGTAGAGGTGGCTATTCTTTTTTTTCCTAGTTTCTTCTCACCCAAGGTTAATTCCTATCAGTTACCCTGAGGTAAAACCTTTCATCTCTCATTATTTGATACCACAGCCTGTAACTCCTTCAAATTTAAACCACTGTCATTTTTCAGCACAGAAGTACAATGACCTTCACCTGTCTAGGAACAATGGGAGTAACAGCTCAGCTTCACCCAAACCTTTCACTTCTCCAGGAGCACCCTGGCAGCATCAGTTTGACTGAATGAATCTGAGACTCTTACATTTATTTGGAACACTTGCTATTTCCTTGACAGATGCAAGTCCTGTTGTGGCACAGTGATGAAGAAGTACGATGTTGTGTTTGACAGAGTAGATTTTTCTTCTCATTTGTTTGTGACAGAGTTATTTCAGAAAATGCTCCAAATGCTCCTCACCGAATGCTGCATCCAAAATAGCACTATCTCACAGAGGTGTGGGGTAAGGAGAGGATAATAAAGTTGGCTGTTTAATGTATATGTATAACTGCTTTGGAGATTTCTTATGTGTTCCAGCTTTTGTACCTGAATAAGAAATATTTACATGCTGCACAATAAGTGAATTTGCAGACTGAGGAGGTATCGTTGATACTTGGCTGCCCTTCTGCTAATTTCTGTTTACTCAAATATGATGCATAGTCAAGAGCAAAAATTCTCCATGCATCTGTTGCTGTATTTATTGTTCTCCCTTGGCAATCTGTGCAGAGCAGAGGAGTTAGCAGAACCAATGAATTACCCAAAGTGGATTTGGAGACTGCTTTGCTTCAGAAATAAAGGCACTGGCTTACATATCCACTTGCAAGGTGTCATGTTAGATATACTGGTTAAGACTTGAATTACATAAAATAAAATAGTACCTGAGCTTCTGCAGGGGAAAAAAAAGCAGCAAACCTGTGAATCTGAGAGATGCAGCAGATCTTCATCAGCAAGGCCAGTCTAGGAGCTGGCTGCAGGTCAGGATTAGAAATTCCTTCACTGTGACCCTGAGTGGAGCTGCAAGTGCAGCACTCACAGGAAAAACCAATGGTTGTTTCAGGTTTGGTAGCATGAGTTTGTCTAGTGTCTGATACCTGAAATATGTGAAAATCATTCTAGACCAATTGTCAGCTTCCTTCAGGAAGCTACATGGAAATAGTTCAGCTGCTTTGTTTACATCATGTTTCTCAAGCAACTAACCACCCTCTCTCCCTTTTTATCCATTGCAGGCATGGGAAGAAGATTTACACTGTTTTTAAGTAGGGACACCTGAGACAGGGAGAGACATCAAAATGAGTTTCAGGAATAACAGAACCTGCATCTTCCAAGATCCAACTTCCTGACCACTGGATTGTCTTATCCATGTATTTGAAATCTTTTACATCCAATCCATTTAACAGCAGATTTTTTGCAGATTTAAGGAGGGAGGAAAAAAAAAGAGGTAAGTCTGGACATGCAGGTAACTGTTTTAAGTTCTTTTTATGAAAAATTCTTGTAGTGATCAAAAAAAAACATGAACAAATGTTTGAATTCCTTATTTTCTTCTATCTTCTATGTATTTGTTAGCCCTGTTATTTCTGTAGACTTGTTGAAACAGTTGACTCTGTATAGCTCTTCACATGGAGGAGGATTTTGCTCTAGAATAAGATTCCAGGCTGGGTCTTAACCTGGAGTAGGTATTTCTGTAGATTTCCAAAAGGCAAGGTTGTAGCTTAACAAATATGTGTACTCCAGAAGGGAGCTGGGGGAGTGTACTGGAAATAGGTTGCTGTAAATAATGCTGGTTTAAAGATGCACACTGGAATTACAGTGTTTGGCGAGGAGGGCCATAGGTACTAGAGGCCCTGAAGGAACACTTTGTCAGGTGGCTGGCACCAACATTTTCTGATTTATAGAACTGAGGAAAGGAGGGGCAGGAGGTGGGAGGGAGATAGGTAATTTTGACCCTGAGTTTATAGGTAGCCCAAAGAGATACAAGGAACTACAGAGAGAATAGTGTGACCTGGCTGCCTTTCATGCTGGCATTTGAAAAATTAGCTCAAGATAGTGCTTTGAAGGGTAATATTATTAAAAAAAAATAAAAGAAGTCCCCGCTTTCTTTTCTTGATATTGATATCAAGAATGAGATGGCTAACGTGGGCGAGAGAGTGATTCAAAATGATTTTTGGATGGCGGTTTTTTTTTTTCTTCCTTTGAAAATTTAGGTGAAGTTAATTATGGAATGGCAGCAGCATCCTAACTAAAGTGAATGCTTTCATCTCACCTCCTGCTTTTAAAATAGCTGTGCTCTTATCTCTGCTTTGAGGAGGGGGATGTGGGGGGAGAGAGAGCACCCTGGTGCTCTTGCAGCCTGACAGTCACCAGATGAATGAAATGCCTTAGAAGACCTGAGGCCATTAAAGCCTGCCAGCAAAGATACTAAGAGCCTGCCAATGTGCTGATAGCATGTTTTGTGTTAATCTGATGAAGTAAGCAGAGGAGCTGCTCCCAGCACAGGCCAGATAGGCAAACACTTGCTGTGCTCAGCGGGATGGACTTTGAGCTGCTCCGGGCTGTTAGGGGAAGGTGTGGTGTGACACCAAAACAGAGTACCAAATGCAAACCCCTAAGAGGATGAGCTGTGGCTGGGGAGGAAAAGGCAAACAGGAAGTTGGAGTGCTGATAGCACTGTTGCCTGCTAATTCCGTGTCAGGGCAGCCCTTGCTCTTGGTTTTTTCCCTGGGGACGTGTGGTGAAATCCCAGGTCAGGCGGGAGCTGAAGGCAATACCACTGTGTCAGTGTGAGCCTCCCTTCAGCTGCTGGGTAATGAGCCTTGTAACCCCATTGTAAGCAGAGGTTAATCCTGCTGCATGGTGGGCTGGTAGCACCAGCAGCTCCAGGGGCTGTTCATTACCTCTCAGTGCACAGGACATGCCTGCACAGGCACAGCCAGGGATTTCACATTCCTTTGAAGAAACAGGCACTTATTTCAGTGGATGCAGTCTGATCTGGCATTCTGCAATCACCTGTAGACAATGGTTCCAGGATCCATGTGAGGAGAGATCTTGGATTGCTAGATATGCTCAATTCAAGGGCTTTGGACTTCAGCCCTCTTGCAGTGACTGAGGATGGGAGCTGAACCTCTAGGGCAGCCCCAGGACTAAGTCTGTCTGAAAGCCCTTAAACCACATTATGGGATCCAAGTATGTCCCTAAACAGAAGCAGCACAGATAATTTTTACCAAATGGACTGTGACAGGTCTGAAGGAGAAGGGGAGGAAAAGAAGGGGAAGGGGGTATAAGAACACGAACTGTCACCTGGAAACAGGTTTGTGTTGTACTCTTTGGCAAGTGTCTGACTTGACACTGTCAGTCACCTATGAAGGATCTCTGAGGCTATGAGGAGGCTTCCCCTCACCACTATCAACTGTTAGAAAAATGCCCCTATCTCTGTTCAGTCTGAGAGTTTATTAAGATGCCCTGAAGAATTTTGGATTTTATTTGTGCCTGTGGTTAGATCTCTTCTGTCAGCTTGGTATTACATGTCCCTTTGGTGAAGGTCTGGTGCTCCTGTGTGTGCTCTGTCTGAAAGCTGCCTTCTGCCCTTGCTTTCTCTTCAGTTTACATGACTGCTTTACAGTGCCCTACTGATGAAATGTAGTTCAAGGAATTAAAGTAACCTCTGAGCCTTTATGGGATATTTTCAACATTCACACAACATTTGCCTGATACCCAATCTAAACTTCCCCTGGCACAACTTGAGGCCATTTCCTCTCATCCATGTCACTTGTTAGCTGGGAGAAGAGGCCAACCACACCTGGCTACACCCTCCTTTCAGGCAGTTGTAGAGATAAGTGATAAAGTCTCCCTTGACCCTCCTTTTCCCCAGGCTGAACACCCCCAGCTCTCTCAGCTGCTCCTCACAGCACTTGTGCTCCAGGCCCTTTCCTTCTCTGGACACAATCCAGCACCTCAGTGTCTTTCCTGTAGTGAGGGGCACAGGACTGGACACAGCACTCGAGGTGTGGCCTCACCAGTGCCCGGTACAGGGGGACAACCACTGCCCTGGTCCTGCAGCCACACTATTGCTGAAACTATTCCTGATAATTTTGTCCCAAAGCTTGCCAGCATGGAGGTCTGGCTGGACTTGTTGTGGCTTGACCAACTGCTTGGGTCTCTGCTCACAGTCTTTAGGCAGCCAGTGGGAAGAAGCAGCTAAGCATCCCTCTTCTGAAGTGGCAGGTTGGGAAAGCCTCTCCCTAGCAGCATTCTGTGATGGCTTGGTAACTTGAGACATGCCTGGCATCTGAGACACCATACATCCTAATGCAGCCATACTTTTATCCAGGAGCCCATGCAAGGGTAGTGTACTTCTCTGTAAGCAGTATTCTGCATTCATACAGATGAGCAGTACATTAGTTATGATGTGTTTGTGTTTTTCAAGTGTCCTGTTTTTTTCCAGTGGGAAATTAATAGCCTCGGCTGTAGTCTGGTGAGTCTAGGAGTCACAACTTAAAGAAGAACCTTTCAAAACCAGGCTCTAAACCAATAAAACATCTCAGATGGTTACTGCTGAGTTAATGACTCAATGAATAAACAAATCACTGTGTGACCCTTCATGTTTCTAGTCTGCCTGCTCTTCCTTTTCCCCCTGCAGCCTACCTGCATCACCCAAAAATCAAACACAAGGCAATATAATCAAATGCAATGCAGTAGTCTCCTTTTCCTTCTCTGGCAGGGCTTGTTTTTCATCCTGTGCAACAGAACAAGGCGGGCATGAAGACATGAAGCTGAATTTGTTGCACCCCTCTGGTTCAGCAAGAAATTACTCAGATTTTTTTCCAAGATCAATGAGTTGCCATCATATCCCAACAAGCTTACACTCCCTGGTAGAGACATGAAAAATGATCCTTTGTCTCTCATGTGACACGGGCACTGTGGGTGACAAACGCTTCCCTCTTTATGTCTGCTTATGTTTCAGCATTGTGCATTTTTCTAGATAAGCTGTGTGGCAGCCCTCTCATCAATCAAACGTGGTGCTGGTCCATGAACTGCAGGTCTAGAGCACTCTTGGCTGGATTTGACCCCGCTGAAAGCAGGGTAGGAGGAGCTGGTGGTTCTGGGAGAACTGGGATTGTGTCCAGTAACATCACATTTCTTTGCTGAAAGCTGTGTGCTTAGATAAATAAGTGGACCTGTGGAGTATTAGCCTGATTATTTAGCAACCTCTCCTTGAACTGTGTGAAGCATTTAGTCTTTAGTCTGCAAGTAAAACAATGATTCTCAGTTAAGGTAAAAGAAAAGGGGAAAGTATCAGGAAATTGGCACTGGGTTGCTTTTAGACAAGCTTCTGGAAAATGCCAAGAGAAGCACTTTATCATTTTCTAGTTGAAGAATATTAGTTCCAAGCTTTTAATTTTAAAATGTTGAATGACCTCCTCAACACACCCCACCCCCCAAATGAGACTGCTAATGAAACAAACAGATGGTGATTTGAATAGAGTAAAAGGACATCATAAGGATGTGCTTTGAAACAGCCAGACAGAACAAATTACACAGGAGACTGTGGAAAAGAAAGTAGTAGAAAACTGAGAGCAAACCACCACAGTATTCAGATATTTCACCAAATGACCCAGCATGTGAGTGGAAAGTTGTTCAATTATCTTCCATAATCTGATATGAAAAATCATTTTCTGTGCAGAAAATGTTGGGCTGATAGTTAAAGAACTGTAGTCTTGATCAAGCACAGAGGCCAGTCGCAGGCATCTGTCTGTGTCTGTGCATCTCAGTGCTGTCTCCAGGGCTGTGCATGTCAGCAATGACATTTGTTTGCTTTCTAATTTAAGCAATGCCTGGGAGAAAACTAACTTTTTTTGTTTGCCTCTCTCCCAAACTAATGCAATTTGAAATGCTGTGCCAAGGAGTCTGGGAGGCCTGAGGCAAAAGTTGAAACTGTGACCTTCTGAATATTAAACTGTATCATGGCAAGCTGAGCATCCCTCAGTCAGGGAAGGGGCTGGGGAAGATGGCCCTTGGGCTGGTTGCTTCATCACTCCCCTCTTCCTGCTCCCTCTGCCCTGTGCCTGGGCTCCTTGTGCTTCATGACAGCACTGGCTGAGGCTGCTTGCTGGCCTTTCATTGGTACTTTCTCTCTGGGAATTGCTGACTGCTTTGCAAACACTATGACTTAGGCTTTATAAGCTGCTGTGAGGAGAGAGAATAAACCAAATAATTTACTTATTTCAAGTTCAGAGTAAAAATAGGTAGTGAAATCTGCCCCAAGACTGTAGGCTGAGGAAAAACCCTAAACTGATTTTACTTCTGCTCTTCCCAAAGGCTTCTGTGCTGAAGCAATGGAGTGTCTCCCCTTTACATCTGTTTTCCCTCTTCTAGTTCATTGCAGCCTGCTTTATTGGCCCCTACCATGGCATTGGAAGAAGTTACCTAGGTGATGAACACTTAGGGAAGTTGGAAGTGATTCATTCAAACTAAGGTGAAGTCCCTTAGGATGGGAAGGGGGAAGATGACACCTTCTTTTGGCCCCAGCTTCCAAAGCTGGGAGAAAAGGAATGTGGTACAATTAACTGCAGAGTAACCCCTACCTCATCTGCACTGACTGCATGGAGGTGACAAGTAAATCAATATCCAAGCTGCACACATCTCCAAAGCTTTGATATTTCAGTGTCTGATGTTCCAATACTTTCAGTAAAAATTAATTGTGCTCTTCTGTTGACCCAAGTCTCCACAGCAGCCTCATTAACACACAGCCAAAAGTTTCTCTCTTCCAACTTGCTGAAGTAGAAATCAGTTTTGTTTGCTTGGCTGGGGTTTTTTTGCTATGAACAAAATGCTTCCTTGTTTCTACTCTAGGTGCAGTTGCACCCTGAAAGGAGGAGGAAGGCAAAACTGCCTTCAGTCTCTCCATAATCATCAAACAACAGTTTTGCAGTCTTTGAGCATCATCTTGCACCTTCCCTTGCTGAATGGTAAGTTTTCTGGTTCCCTCCTGCTTCCTTCTGTCTGATTATTAAAATTGTGATGATCATATCTCCCGCAGTAGAAACAAGTAGAAGCTGTGGGTACCCTGATGGCCTGTCTTGCTGCTACTCCAACACAACTGTGGCAGCTGCTCAATCTCAGAGACAAACCTGGTGCCTTTTGGTATATTTAGTGAATAACAAATATGAACTTAAGCAAGAGCAGATTCCTCTCGTGCAGACACACATCAGTTCTGTGTGCATGCACCCACTCCTGTCTCTCGGGAGAGAAACAGAAACATCCTTCAGTCAGTCCTGCCTCAAAATCCTTATGCAGGTTATTATACAGTCTCTTACAGAGGACTAAAGCTTTTCAGCTTCTGTGTGTAAGCTATCAGGAAATTATGATCCTGCTTTTACCCCGGTGTACCACATTGGCAGGGAGAGGTGAAACAGCCTGAGCACAAAGCTTGCTGTGTGAGTCAGGCCAGAACCCCTGGATCCTGGCTTGCTCTTTCAACATCTGAATTGTGGGCACTGGCTTCAGCTTAAAGGCATGATGATGGAGAGATCTTTGAAAGCATCTGAGGGATTTAGAAGTGCACTATGTATTCCAAAATGTAGCACTTAATGCAGGTTCAATATGCCACTGGCACTGTCTGTGTTGCTACAGGATGTATGAAAACGTACATTGCCCACAATAGTTTTGAGGACGAAAGGTGGATTATCAAACATTGGCCATAAGTGAGTGTATAGTCAAAAACCTGATGAGTCCATGGTTGTTTTTCATTACATGGAAACAGCTTTTTGCTGGTCTGGGCATCATAAGCTCAGTCCTGCTGACAGTGCCTAGAGAGCTGCTTTCAGCAAAGGGGATGTCTCTGTTTTCCTCCTGTGTTCACTGCCTGCCACACGCCCTGATGGCCAAAGCAACCCACCAGCCATTCGCTAGTTCTAGCTGTGTGTGTTGCTATGTGCAAGGAGTAGGAAGTCATCCCAGTGAATTTTGCTGTACTTTGGAAGACTCTTGGGCCAGCAGCCAAGGTCAAAACCTCAGACTAATGTGATTTGAGGTTGGATTTATTACTTACACTTTCCTAGAAGTTTCTGTGCAATGCCACTGCTTTTTAACCTCATTTCAGTTTGCCTTACTTAGGCAAACTTTTCTATGGTGTTCCTGAAGAGCCAGGGCCTGACAGAACATCTCCAGGGTGGCAGGAGCCAGCTCAGTTTTCAGAAGTGTTTCTTCATAGCCTCTGATGGCCAGTGACTCCCTGAGCTGGATTGTGGGTGAGGAGCAGTGCCTGCAGTGCCCATGAAGAGAGTGGGAATAGGGACCACGAACCTCTGTGGCCAAGGTTATGGGTCCATGGGGAAACAGGAGTTTGCTTATCAATGACAGCAGTGTATTAAAATACAGCAGCTGGTTTGACTGGCAGAGCTCTCTGCCAGTGGGACTGGGATGGTGCAGGGGGTGCCTGCCAGGCCTCATCAGTCTGTGTTGCATTGGCCAAGTGAGCTTTGAGGGCAGGGAGGGGAGGAGGGAAGACCCTACCACTGGGGCTCCCCATTGTTTCTGCCTGTGGAAATGGCTCCTTTCTTAGGGGTAATAATTGCTATGGGGATTTTAGTGAGGCAGGAAGCACCAGGATGGCAGCAGCTAAAATGAGACCCTGGCAGGGGGAAGGCAGATGGCTCTGAGCCTCCAGACCATGGTGAAGTGTCAAGGTCAGGATTGCTCCCCAAGGTGACCTTGAGGAATTCAGTGTGTCAGTGCCTGCTCATTTCACAGGGCCCTCTCAAGCAGCCTCAGGAGCTGAGAGGAGACTTCAGTGGCCACAGGAAGGGGAGAGAGGGTCCCTTCATCCTATCTGGGTGGGATGAGAAGCAGTTGGTTGAAAATTCACATCCAGGCTGGGGACTGGAAAAAATACCTTTGTGAAAAAGGCAGCAAGGCATGGGTTTGGCTGCAGGAAATGTCTTGTGCCAGCTGAGGGAGAGTCCTTAGAGTCCTGCAAGTGCCTTCTGTCCCAGTCACTCTGCAGCACCCACCTGCCAGACTCCTTGTGAGCTGTGGTATGGCTCTGACCACTGCTAAGTCATTGATCCTCTCCTGGTGTTACACTTGCTGTGGAGTCTTCTCCAGACATCAGTGCTTGGGTTGCTATCTTGCTGTCCTTTCCAGATGTCTGCTTATTTCATGGCTTTCAGCCAGTGGTGTGGAAAAAACCAGCATGGTCTCTAAAGAAACATTTCCTAGCCTAGGGCAGTTCCCAGCCTGACCTGATGAGATGCAGGCAGCAGTGTATGGGAGAAGTAAGGCAGCCACAGTAAAGAGTTAATCACTGACCCTTTCAAAGCATTGTAATAACCTGCTGATGGAGAAAAGATAGGAAAAATTCAAACGGTCTTTACACCAAAGGAGGAGAGAGAAGCAATTAACATGGTCAGATGTGGGAAATTTGACAGAGGAGATGACCAGAACCAGAATTTGCACTGATAACCTTCTCCTATCAATCTTGCAAGGGAACTTGACAGGCAAGAAAAGTCAAAGAGCAGCCGAGGGATTCTGAAATCAAAGGGCTTTGAAAGCTGGATCAGAGAATAGAGCAGTTTTTCCATCTGCTTTGAATTTATTGTTGCTAATGAGGAAGCAGGCTCTGGTCTGAGTGAACATGTTTGACCAAAGGGGTCACTTGATATATCCATCACAGGTATCAAGGGACTCTCTCCAAGTTAACCCTTTCACTGTCAAATACTTACAAGTGAGCAGTTCAGAGGAGGGAAGGACATGCTGTTCACACTATCAGATCCTATTTATCCCTGTGACTGGTGGCAGCTCCTGCAGGCAGAGCTGAAAATCCCAGCATCAGCTCATCGTGTCATAAGCAGGTGTGAATCTTCTGCTTCTTTGCTGATGTTGGCTGTGGTCAATCTTATTTAGCTTTGAATCCAAGATCATGACTGAGCATTGCTTTGCTCAGTAACATATAATCCATTTATATACAAAGCTGCAAGCAGTTGTTTCAAACACTTATTTACAACAAGGCCCCCTGTGCTGCTCAGTTTGGATGCTGTCCCTGGCAGCAGGAGTTGTGTAAGGGGACCAACCTCCCTTCCCCAGCCTCCCCATCAGGGTTCCTAAGCAATGGAGATTACGGTGAGTTTGGGTGAAGGAGCAGATGGGAAAAGAGGCTGATGAGAAAAAGAGGAGAGTTGGAATTAATTAGGAGCCTTTGGCAGCCCATGAGAATTTATCTTGAAATTGGTAGCCTCATTATCTAAATACCAAACACCAACCTTCCCATTCCAGATTCTTAAAAACTCTTCTGTGTTCCCTGCCCTTTCCTGCCCTAAATGCTGATGCCATCACATCTGATTTTCTCTGACTCCTGATAATGCTGAAGGCACAACAGCCAGAGATTAAAGCCATGGGGATCTGCTTGCTGAGGTTATGATCCCCAATTATCATTCCAGGCTGCTGCCTGTCTGCAAGGCAAGAGCTGTAGATGAGGCTCCCAGAGTGGGACAGAGTGTGCAAGTGGAAGTGTTGGCATGTGAGCCACATCTCTGACTCATCACTGAAGAGCTGCTCAGGGAGCCTCAGTTACAGCAGGGGGCTTGGTGGCTCACACTGCAGAATTACACTCCATTTCTTCTCTTGAGCACTGCAGAGCTCTGAGCCAAGCTGGCCATTGGAGCAGACATGGGTTGCAAAGGTAAATTCAGTGGGAGTGTTCAGAAAACTTGCAAAGCAGGTGACTGGATGCTTGAGTGAGTCCCATCTCCTGTAAATTCTCTTCTAACTATTGTGTTAAAAGTATAGAAATCTGGCAGAAAATTAACCTCCCTGCTTTTCAGGTGGTCCTCAGAGATCAGAGGGTTGGATGTGGCTGGGCTTAATTTCTGGTAAATCTGGTTGCATTTAATAAGATGCACAAATCCTGTGTCACACTAAGTCTGGTCACCCTCACTATCACTGATGAACAAATAGTACAGTTTGTTGGAGCAGCAGGTTACACATTACTGTGGGATTGTTGGTGATAAATTCACCAGACTTGGAAAATATAAATGGATAGCACTAGGTACAAGTGTTCCTGGGTGTATTCCAACGCAATCAGAGGCAAAATCTGATGAAAGAGTCTCCCTGCTTTGGGGAGGAGAGAGGAGCAAGTTGATCTGTCTGCAAGGTAGGGTCGTATTCTCATCCTCTGCTACTGAGGATTTCAAATGCCCATTTATACTTCTGGCAGAAGTGGAGGTGAAACTGTAATTGAAATATCCTGTTATTGCCATCATAAATGGGAGGGGGGAGGCAGCCATGGTATGTGGAGGTGAGGGATATGGAAAATTACCAAGAGAGCGATTACACAGTGTGGGGTTTGTGCAAGGGTAGAACAGAATCCTGATGTGTTAGTGTGTCACTCTCTCTTCCACCAGTTCCAGAGATAAGAGTCCTCCCACCTAATAAGCTATTAATCAGCAGGCCATCATGCCCACTGTCAACACAACATAATCCCTTCACCACATAATCTCTCAGTTTATCTGATGGAAATCCTTTCACTACTTATCTCATGGCATATCACATGGTTTTAGGCCTCCTTCCTGCACTGCAAAACACATGTAAACCTTTAAACCACAATTAAAGCACAGGATGAGACAGATTAGTCCCATCCTTTCAGGAGGGGATACAGTATGGTCTTAACTTGGCATTTCCAGCCTGTCCTGTCCTAAGTGAAGGGTGTTGACCTGCCCATGGCTGCAGTTCTGTGTGCTCTCAGGCACTGGGAGCAGAAGGCACAGTGAATTGGCATGGTTCAGCTTATGTGCAATAACATTAAAAGGTGGTGGGCTGAGCGTGTGGCTGAACCCTGAGATTTTTTGCATGAGTTTAAAACCATAAAATGCAATTATTCTCTGGGGATTCATTTTCAACCAGTCTCAGTTTGTGATCAGGCGAGGGCATGTGGAAATGTCTTTACTGTACCTTGTCATCTTTTTTCTCTTCTGGAAGACTGCCTTTCCTGAAGTATTTCTACTTTAGTTGTCTCCTTGAATGTCAGGGTATGTAGTTTTAGGGCGATCTGTCATTTGACTTCAGCAGTGTTGCACAGAGTCTCTGAACAGCACTTCTGAGCCTGCTTCAGTGGATGGTGATAATGTGGTAGATATCAAGTAGAAAAGGATCTTTGAGTGGATGAAGGGTGTTGTGGCCATTGGTTAATGAGATATTTAGGATTATGTTTTCAAATAAAGTGTTGGGAATTAAAGAGACTGAGTTTTCAAGGGTATTTTATCTACTGGGAGTGTTTAAACCTGGAAATACACAGTATTGATAACACAGCAGGATTAAAGTTTGCTTCATCAGATTCAGCACAAATTTGGTTGTCAGCTAGCAGAGACAGCACAAAGTCCTTAAGCAGCAGTTAATTCTCTTATTTGGAGGCTTTCTGCTTGCTGACTGCTAAATTCCAAATACTGGCTGACAATTGTCTGTTTAGAGCACTGTGTATTCTTAAATCTCATTTCTGAGCTGCTCCCTGTCTCCCTGCTGCTGTACTGGGTCTGGCTCACTGAACAGCTGACTGAAATCAGCAGGACCAGGTGCATTCACTGCATACTCCAAACATGGCATGGCTTGGGGATCTGGCCTTTATAGCCAGAATTACTAGATATATTTTTAACACAAATTGTTTTTTCAGCTGAATATAGGTATTGTTCTTCTAAATCCAAGGCTTTGCTAAGTCCAACTGGAGTTAGATTAGTTAGCAGTCAGGTCATGTTAAAATAGGCCCACGGTGTGGCTTGCCATTTCTCATCACTAGGCTGACCAGGGAACATTTTCAGTCTGGTTGCTTGCAAGAGCAGAGCACAATTGATCCACTCCCTCCCTGCATCACTCTCACTTTCTTTTCTTTTTTTTCCCTCTAATGCACCTAGCACCAAATAAAAAAGGGAAGCTGTAGTCACTGGAGCAGTATTGATGCTGTTGTTGCCTTCCCTAATAGCAGCCACCTGCACACAGAGCCCTGTGCTGCCTGCAGTCCTGTCACAGATTAATTAACACCAGACAGCCCAGTCCTGTGTCCTCACTGCAGAGCTGCCCTCCACACTGGACAGGAAGGTGCTACCACGGCATGAGAAACAGCTGTGGGTAAGGAGGGAGAATCTGTGGAGGTTTGCCTTGCAGAAGGTCAGGCAAAGGCAGCACATAATGACAGGGACTCTGGGTACAAGGGTTTTTTTTGGTCATGCATTCAGAGGGCTCCTGGTGTAGGGCTGCTGAGGGGTGTGAGAGGAGGAAGAGAGGCAGAAACACTGGTTAAGGGGTTGGTTTATAATTATAAAATGGCTTGTGACATTTTCTGTGGTAGTCAACACTCAATAGATCTCGGGGGAAACTAACAGACCCATAAAGTTCTTTGTTGATCAGTCCAAATTAAAGACAACACCTGAACAGAATTAGCTCATTGCAGGCATTTCTCTGTCAGGTGTGGAATGTCCAATGCTGTAATAGAAGTGAGTTAATAAGGCAATAAATGGCATTGATGAAGTCCCTGGTTGATTTCAGAAGAAACAATAAATCTGTATTTCTATTTCACTTAGGAGGGCTGAAGGCCCCTTCACTGTTCTCTGCATCTGCTTCATCTCAGGTTTATTTGAGCAATACGTCATCACTCCACCCATGAGACATCCCTGGTATCTGCAGGCTCTGCAGACCTCCAAAGGCCTGCTGAGGCTGTACTGCCTCCCAGGGCATATTTATTCTGTACCATATCTTATAGTAAATGTCTGGAAACCAGCATTTAAAGCAAAAATATAAAACAAAACACCCTGGGCAAGAGGGACCTTAGATGTGAAAATGGAATTAATGTCAGAGAGTCCATCAGAATTGTCCAGGCTTGTTCATTTGGAGGTGCTATAATCCCTTCCTCTGCATACACATGAGCTTCATACAGCAAGGACTTTAAATACATGGAATTTTTTTCCTGTGCCCATTCATCCAATCACAGCTACATGAAAGGAGAGACAAGGCTAGGGATAAGATGCTACTGGAGAGGTGGAGAAAGGAAGGGGAAATCTGATTTACATGGCAGGTCTGAAATTGAGACAAAGCAAAGGGGGTTCTTCCTAAACAAACAGATGGGCTGGTCTTCCACTATGGCCTTTATTCACAGTTTCCTTCTGAAGCCTTTCATATGTATGAGGTAGAAGGACACACTGTTAAAGTGGGTCAGGCAGAGGTGAAGAGCTGCAATCAGCTAGAAAGCCCAGCGGGACGCGATTCCTTTGAAGAGCATTGTGATAGTGATTTCGGTCCAGGAGTTGAACCCCGTTGTATTTTCAAAGCCATGTGGTACTGTGCTCCTGAGGAACTTGAGAGAAATTCTGCAAAACACTTTTTACTTTGTGGGCAGCAGAAAATCATTTCAGCCTTCGCTGTCGTAGGGAACACAATACTCCAGTATCAACGTTTTTGTCTTGGCAAAATGCGCACGTGCAGGTTCCTTTACTGCAAGAGGCTTCATACCTAGTGGATCAGTTAATTGTTCTATCACCACCAAAACAGTGTAACACAGCTTTGTACCTGCTAGGCAGAAGTCAGAGGTGCAGTGAGATGTTCAGAGACACTGCAGAGCCAATCACTCAGAGGTCTGCATTTCCAGGTCTCGCTCTCACCCCTACCCAGGCTGCCTGCTTAAGTTTTACTGTGCCCCCAGAGGTGACACCAAGGCCTCCAGGTCTGCTGTAAAAGCCAAACTCAGTCCCAGGGGTTGGACATGCTGCTGAGCCTGGAGAGCTGCAGCTGCTCCAGGGCCCTGTTTGTTCCTGCAGCCAAGGAGCTGTGAAAAGTTTGATTACTTGTAGGGCATGCAGAGCTCTCAGCAAAATCAGGCTGTGGTCCAGAGTTGCACCAGTGCCTGCTATGAGAACAACCCTATGCTAGAGGGTACTCCTTCCCCAGAACACTGCTGATGTGAGTAAGCTGCCTGTACTTTAGAATAAATATCACTAATGACCAGAATGTTGATTTTGTATACAGAGATTGTCTCCAAAGATTTTTCTCCCTCTCTAGAGAAATACTAATTAATTGAATTTCATCACCTGAAAGTCAAGTTCAATTTTCAGTTACTAGAAGGCCTCATAGCTCTCTTCAACAGACTGTCCATTTCAACAAAGGACAGTCTGTGTAATTTATTTTATTTTTTTAATTTTGGTGCTTTTCATTTATTATTGAATTTTTGAAATAGGATGGTGTTCTTTCACTGCCAGAGTGTCATCTGCTCTGGAGTGGAGAATGACAGTGTGTATGATACAGAATGATATAAGGAAATGGAATTATGGAAGAAGAAATTTTGACCAAAAATATCACGACACTTGCTTCTCTTGGGGGAAATTGTACTGAGATCCCTTCTGACACTGCAGATTAGATGGGCTCAGAGGGAGGGTTATAAGAAGTATATCAGAAGTATCTGAAGTTCCAAAGTAAGTATTCCACACCTCTGAAAATTGGACCATTTCTCTGTGAGCTGCCAGTGGTGACACAATCCACCCATTAAACTGCACAGATCAGCCTTATTTATCTAGGAAAAGATAAGACCACTGCTGTGTCAGGCACCTGGAAATCTCATCCTGAAATAAGTACAGTATTTAGGTGATGCATTAACACCAGGGGACAGAATCTTTGGTGTTACTGATGGAGTACCAGTGGCAGAGTCAGTCTCCTGTGCGGGGCTGTGAAGACAAGGTCTCTGCCTCAGAGAATGTGCAGTCTGGAGGGGTGATGTGTAAACCACAAGGTGGAATGAAGGCTCACCTTCATTAGATTTCTTGCTTAGCTGTTTTATTTTATTGTTTTGAAAGCATAGGAAAGGGGTTTTATTTCTTACTTGCCTAAGGACATGGCGAAAATGTAGCTCGCTTTCATTTTGTTTAAAGGGTCTTTGCTTTATTGAGAACTATGTTACCACACCCACAAGGGAGTGTTGAATGTGTCTATTTCAGTGCCTTTAATATTAGCCAGAACTTCCAAGACAGCACCAAAGGGAGAAATGAGGTCACTGGAAAGCAATGGCTAGAAATTGTAAATAAGATTGCTTACAGGGCTTATGTGGTAGGTGGGAGTGATAGAGATGTTTGAAGTTTACCATCTGTGCCCAAGAAAAGGAAAACATCCTGAGACACAGATGGCCAAGTACACTTTCATGCTGTTCTTTTCAGACAGGAAAAAAAGTCATTTCTAAATGCAGTTCTCTTAACTTTCAGTTATGCAGTGCACTAAAGATATGCTTTGTGTCTCTTTGATTTCACTCTGATCTTCTGATTATTTATTTGTCATCAGACACAAAAGCCTATCAGTTGTCTGTTGAGATTCACTTCAAACTTTCTAGACTTTCTACCGTTCTGGCTTAATAGAGCTTGGAATAATACTGGCTGACACTAGTGGATTGAAAAAAAAAATAACATTCAGAAGTAGGAGTCATGTCTCTGTGTAGGCACAAAAATAAGATAAATGCAGAAACTTGGGAATGAGGTGAGGCCCCAATACCTAAATGCCACCAAGCCCTAAGGAACCAGAATACTTCAGACAGTGGGTAACTTACTGTTTCTGGTTATAAATATGCAGTGAGCTTTATGTGGGTTGAGCTCTGCCACTGTGTGGAGTAGAGATACAACTTGGGGAGCCTTGCTGACCTGTACAGTAATTTGTTAGGGAGTGAAGATGCCATTTGCCTCAAGACTTACTGATACAGAAAGTGTGTTTGAACACCCTGGACCTACAGTCACTGATACAGTTGTAAAGAAATCAGCATTTCTGGTTAGTCCTGTCAGTGCAAAGCACTGGTATGCTGCAGTCTCATCCAGCTTTCTTATCACTTCTTTTCAGCATAGTGCAGAATGTCAAAGCAAACCTGATTTTTTTTTTTTCTTGTAAGAAACTAAAGGGCCCACTGCAAGGTTTTCAGTGTAGAGTTCCTCCTGCATCTTATTTGCAAGGCTGAGTTATAGCCCTCTAAATTACAAACAAAAGCACTGGCCAACTCTAGCTAACAGCTCTGATGGATGCTATTATATTTCTGCTGCTAGTTGGCACTCTACCCTCACTATCTCATCTGCATAAAGGGATGCTGTCAACTTGACAAATTGTGTCTTCCTTGGAAAGGGGGGGGAAAGCCATACCTACTATTGTTCCACAGCAGCCTTTACAAGAACAGTGACTAGAAAAGAGTAAGGATGAAAGCAGGGTGCTATTTCACTGCCTCTGTTCTGTCTGTTTACTTTGCATATTTGACAGCACTGTGTGGTGTGTCAGTGTTGCTAGTGTGCATTAGCACTTCCCCTCCCAGACTGGCAAGATGATGCCTCCTGGGAGGAGGGGGTGCAGGAAGGTCAGCAAGGGGAGGGAATGCTTTCATCCCAGGCCTTGTATTAACAGCAGCAGCAAAAATGAGCGGAAAAGCAACAAGAGAATTTGTATATACATTGCACAGGATGCCATTGTGCTTTGTGCACTGTTTTAAATTGTTTTCTAATATGCTTAGGAAAGAAGGAACTCTCCCTACCTCCATCTTACTTCCTTCTCCAGACGTGATTTTTACAGTTGTTCTTACCCTTGTAAGTGCCTAAGCGCTCCCTGGAGGACTATGCATCCAAGCTGGCAAAAAGAAGTGAGAGTTCCTTCTTCTTGGTGTATAAAATGACTGGCACAGTCCAGAGAACCGTCTGCCACTTCCATCTCTGCCAGCTTCCCCTAAAATGTGCTCAGCTGCCTCAACCCGCAGCTATGGAAGCAGTTGGGAGACCTTTTGTTGAGCAGTGAATACGATCCCCCTCTCTGGTTTGGTGCTGTTTGGACTCCGGCAGTCATTGATTTTGCTCCCAGATTCTCAGGACAGCCCAGACTGCTGTGTCCTGCCGAGAAACTGAGGAGGGAAGAGAAATGGGAGACCGAGCTCGCCACCTCCTGGGGAAAAAGAATTTGCGCTTTCAGGAATGTTTATTTTGTTGTAGCATCCTTCGATTGTCACTCTCCTTTCATTCACACGTGCCCAACGTGTCTGCAGGAGATGGTCAGGATGTTCCGAGCCCAGCCCAGCCGGGCCACGCAGTACCAGTTTAGAAGGCTGGAAATACTCAGCTAAGTGATTATGTCAAATTCTCTCCATGACATTCAGGCTTGAGTGTTTTAGCAAACTAGGAGGACTGTAAATCTAGGCTCATTTTCTTGTTCTTTGTTGAAGTTTAGCCTGGTTATTTGGAAAAGGTTCTTTCCCCAGAGGGTGGCTGGGCACTGGAACAGGCTCCCCAGGGAAGTGGTCACAGCACCAGCCTGAAGTTGAAGGAGTGTTTGGACAATGCTATCAAGCACATGGTGGGATTGTTGGAGCTGTCCTGTGCAGGGTCAGAAGTTGAACTCCATGACCCTTGTGGGTCACTTCCAACTCGAGATATTCCATGATTCTTTCTTTCCTAAAGGCCAGTGTTGCAGAAAGCTCAGGAAGCTTGTGAGCTTGCAGTGCCAGCTGTGACCCTGCTGTGGTCCCTCTTCTTCCTGTGATACTCAGTAAAATACACCAGAATTGTCACAGAGTGGGTATACTGTGCTGGTATTTTTGTTACGTATTTCATAGGTACTTCAGCAGCAGCACTGTCAGTGGCAAGACTCATAGGCACTAGTAAGTCCAGAAAAGAGGTTTATAAAGCATCAAGCAGCAACAGTCAAGTTCTTATGTGCTTAAAAGGGCAAGGGCTGTTTGGCCATTCCTTACAGTGAGGCTTCTAATGGGTATCTATGGAGTGTAACTGAAAAATTCAAGACCTCTAGCACTTTCTCATCAGCCTTGCTATAAATGTGTCCCTGCTGTAGTTTGTGAGGTTTAATGCACTGGTGCTGGTAGTGCAGCTGCCTTCAAGCAGGGGCCAGATGAATGTGAATCGTGAGAGCAGATGGAAACACTGGGCAGGGTGAGCACATACTGATATCCGTGGGTAAGCCAAGGTCTTGCATTGTAATGATACAGGGCTGTGTTGGTGCAGTGACACTGGAGACTAAACTGCATAATGTTAACCAAGTTACACCTTGGAGAAGTCAGTTAATAAGGCAGGCCCAAGTGTCAAAAGCATTATTCATCTCTTGCATTAAAAACAGCAAAGAATCAGCAACTACCTGTACATTTACATGTATATATGTAAATGTCAAATACATGACAGTTTGTGTAATTACTGTGTCATGGATTAAAGTTTCTGATTAAGAGGTCAAAACGTTAGAAAAGGGCCTGGGGAAGTGGGATTCCTGAACTTGAAGTGCTGCCACTCTACAGCCTAGTGAGATGAATCTTTTAAGGGTATATAAAAAAGAATAGTAAATGTATTAAACTGCTACTTTTGTAGGGGTTATTATGACTCAGAATCACCATAGTTATGAAGCAGCTGAGGAACTTAACTTATACCACTAAGTACGTTGCTTCTAGTACCAAAAAGTGAGATTAAGCTGGAGTGGTTTTTAAGAGATATGTTACATCATTTAACAAGAGGCCTATCCCAGATTGGTCTCTTGATCCCAAAATGCCTTTTTCAGTCCTGATCTGGGGAGGTGGTCCCATCTATATTGTTAAAGAAACTCTATTATATCCAGTGAAAATTAGATAGCAAAAAAATAGAAGATAACATTTTAAACTTAGGTCAAAATAATTCTAAACCTAGTAACTGGTAACAAAATAATTTGTTTGAAGTGAACAGTAAGACCTCAGTTATAAAAAAGCAAAAACTTTGTATACATGGTAGTTTCAGAAGAGCTTGAATATATAGATTTCATGTATTAAACTCAAGACTTTATATTATAATATAGAGTAATTATCATACCTTTACCAAACCATCACTAGTCTTAGAAAACCTACTGCTTTAAACCAGTGTTTAAAGATCAGTAATTGAAGTAGAAGCTAGGAATCTTAGAGGCATTTTCTTTCTGAGCTTTTCTTGATCTCAATCACATCTACACAATTTTTAGTCTGAACACCCCAAAGTGTACATTTTCTTGCAACAAAAGGAAGCATTGTTTGTATTGTTTTGAATAATACAAAATAGGCTTTAATGTTTTTAATGTTTTTTCAACGCTGACAGTCAGATTCAACACAATGTCTGATTGTGACATTAAAATTTGAATTTAACTTGCATACTGTGTTTTACAAATAAATTTATCACTATTTTGCTTACTGTAACTGAATTAGCACCATTACCAAGTGTACATGTAGAAAATGAATTTTCTATTTCTCAAATACTCGAATGAGGATGGAGCTTTTAAGCTCCACTTCAAAATGAAGGCTTGTTGTTTCCTAGTAGTCCATTCGGTGATTCACAGACTATGAGAGTTCATTCTTTAGTGATGTCCTTGGACAATCCTCCAGAAACACTTGTGGTGATGACCCCATTCAAGGGAGATGCAACTGTTAAAAGAATGGCAACTGCAATTCTGAAAGGCACAGAACATAGAACTTACAAGGCTTAGTCATCAGAAGTGAAAGGGGATTTTACTGCTTCTTAAATAGGAGGGGAAAATGGAAAGGCAAGAGAGAAGTAAGCAAAAGAGGACAGTGTTGGCACAGTAACAAACTGGTAACAGAGAAGAGATGAATACATCATCTCTTAGGCTAGCCCTACCAAATAGCAGCAATATGTGGAGGGAGGATGAAAATCTAACTCATTTTAAGAGAGCAATAATTTTATGAAAAAGATCTCATATGATCGCCTGCAGTAGCAGGCAATTTATTCTCTTTCTGTGTAGCAGGCTCCATAAAATAAGGATTTTAAAGTGAAGTTCTCCTGCTGTCTGGGTAATGACAGTCCTACTCAGCCTCCTTTGTTTTATGTACCTTTTCCTGAGCAGTCTCAGCTCTTCTGGCTAAGGAGATAAGAGTTCACAATAAAATACCTAACAATTTAGGCAAAGATTTGAAGGCAAGCTCTTACAGCATCCTAAATATTGGGCTAGAAAACACCAGTGTCTTCTAGAATAACCTGAGATCTACCCCTTGAAGTCATCAGATGTTTAGCATGTGATGCAGTGGACACACTCCTTTTTATTAAGACTCCACAAGCAACATTTAGCTACCTGCAGAAAGCTCCACTCTGCCACTGGAAAAGCCTTTTCAGTTTTAAGTCTCTCTTTTCTTTATAACTATTCTAGTTTTATGATTGTTTTACCTGAGAACAACTATCAGTTCTTCATTGCATCGGACCCTACATTTTGACTGTAACTTCAGCATTTACCTCAAGGATTTAATTTCTTCTGTGTTTTGACTTCCTCAGCTCCTCTAACACCACAGTACTCAATCCAACATTATTTACCTCCTCAGTGATTCTTACCTTCTAAAACATTACTGTATAAACTATTCGTTATTTTTTAAGGCTAAGCTACAAAGGCAATGTGACTTCCTCGAACTTAATGACTCTTAGGGATATTTTTCACAGCTTGGATCTGACAGAACATACTCTTAAATATCCATCTCCTCCATTTGAGATGTCCCTATTCTACATGAAATGTACCAGTTTGCCTTGATACCATACTAAGCATTATAATCTTTGCTCAAGACATTAACAAGGGACTTGCCACACAGTTGATCTTGATGCACGAGCTGCATTTCACCATTATCTTTCAAAGGCACAAGCCTTCACTTACCCTCTACACTGCACTTTGGGGGGATGTGTAAAATTAATTAACAAGGTTCTTGTAGTTTATGCACACTTCTTGAATGACTTATTTCCAAACACAACAAACAATGTTTTTTTGTCTTGAGGGAGAGCCCAGTGTTGTAGGAAAGATTGGATTTTGCCATAAACACATTTGGATACAGACTTCTATAGAAGCTCATCAGAAAGAAGAATCTGAGCTTTGTTGATTTTCTGCATTTAACTCCTCCACACTATCAATGTGCATATTTTTATAAACTTCTAGGTCAGGGTCATCACCTCTGATATTGTACAGAGGTGCCCTGAAACCTGTATTACAATGAAGAGAAGGAAGTTTAAAAAATAAATCAATTTGAATAGGAAACAAAAGATCCTTCTTCAGCAACAAACATGAACATCCATTAAACCAGCCTAGAAACTTGGCACCATCACAAAGAGGCTGGGGTAACCCAGGACAACATCTCTTCCAGACTGAAAAGGATTCACAAAATCAATTAGCAGTTCATTCTTTAATTAAATGAAGATTTACACAAGTAACAGAGCACTTTGGAGAAGTATAGGCCTGTATTGCCACAAAGGGGTTTCCTACAGCACAGAAAACAGCCTTCAATTCTTTATTCTCCCAGTTTGGTTTTTGTGTGGCAAAGGCAAAGCCCAGAATCCAATAAACCCCAAACATGAATTACCTGAACTCCTTTTTTTCTTTTCAAACAGAAGGAGGAAATTAGTTCCTGCTAAAGATGTACAGAACAGTCATTTTGCAAATGTGCTATGAAGCTGATCAGAAGGGAATGTGTTGTAGCATAATTGCCCTATTTCAACGCATTATCCTGTAATAACAATCTGCAGCATGGCTGTGCTTCATTGAGAGGGAGAGAGTGCTACATCCAGCAGGCACCTCAATACATGCACATTCCAGAGAGAAGCACCCTCCTTTTCTGATGTTGGAAGGCAGCCCATCACCCAGCTTGAGCTTTTCAGATTCTCATTTCAGGACAGAGATAGAACTTGCTTCATTGGCTGCAGCTATTTGCTGTTTCCAGTTATGACCCTTGTGATTAAGCCAGGCTCTGAGCCCTCAAATCCTCTTCTGAAACGGTGAACAGCTTTTGTTCAACAACATAATAGGAAACCACTTTTTGGCATCCAACCAAATGAATATTTGAGTGTTAGCTTTTCAAAAGCTATCTCATTAATTCAAGAAAGAAACCTCTTTAGTTTTGTTTTGCTGGAATAGACAACATGTTACACTAGGCTGCAGCTTCTGACAGCTGTAAGTAGAGAATACTTCCCTTCCTTGCTGCTGGAAGCCATGCCCTTGAGCATTCATTTGTTTGCAACGGCAGAAAGTTGGTCCCGAATCCTTCCCAGACCTTCTAACATAGTGTCCAGAGTTTCTTTGCTCAGTTCCATGGTCAGTGCAGAAACAACAGGATTATTTCCACATAAGGCAGCATCTTCCTGAATCTTAAAATAGGAACGCAGATGTTAGTTGTATGAAAAATTCATTTATGTGTTTTTCCAGAGCCACTACAAAAGTCAGTGTTTAATACATGGGTTAAATAAAATGGTTTGAATTTGCAATCTAGCTCCATCCTGGAAAACCACAGCACATTTTCTAAGCTGTGTGCCTCACTAGTGAAGGGCACTCCCACTGACAGAGTGCAAGTGAGCATCTACTGCCATGAGTATTGGGATATTGTGAAGATGCTTGTGGCAGGATGCCACATCTGTATCAAAAGCATCTCAGCAGATAGCACATAGGATACTTAACTGCACCCTACACACATTTAGATCTTAATTCCTCCTCTGAATCCCACTCATCTGATTTTTATTGGTTGGGGGGATCCAAAACTCCACAGAACACAAGCAGTAATTTAGGTATACTCCCCAAATGATAGATGTGGCCAGTGAAGGAAACTATTAGTAATCTCAAGTCATTTCCCAACTAATGAAGTTGCTAAACAGTGCTGATGGAATGCTTAGAATTAAAGGATGATGGCTGCATGGTTTATCTTCTTTTTTTCTGTAGAAAACAATGGTGACTAGGAACAAACATGGTGACTTCTCACGCCCTCATGCACACAAAACTTCCATGCAAGAGAGTTTTCATCAGAGACATCATTCCCATGCTCTGTGGCATTTCAGGTATCATCTCTGAGAAAGTCTAATGGCCCACCAGGCACAAGGCAAGCACCAGATGCCTGTCTGAACGGGTTTGCCCTGGCAAGTCAGGTGCTGGACTTCATTATTTCAGTCCTTCACAGCCACTGCCATTACCTTTAACTGCAGCAGGCAGGTAGGGACTGCCATTCTTACGATGCTGTCTGAAGATGTCTTGATGTCCACCCTCCAGTCCATGTCCACCAGCCGAGGCAGGGAGACTGGGGGGTTAAAAAATGGCTCTGTTAGCATCAGCAGCCCACAATGATACCAGACCCTGGAACCTGTGACTACCACCATGCACAGCCCTCTCCACTTCTGGCCCTGGGAAGCAAACAAGTTTAGGTGCTACTATGTGGTTTCCCATAATTTTACTCTCGAATGAACCAGTCTCTGAAGGCCTCCTCATGACACTGGAAGGGTAAAAAGGGTTCTCCCATCATTACATGCAATGACAGTTCAGTACAAGAAGCAGAGGTAAATTCCCAAAGCAGCTGGGAGAAGGAGAGCACTAAGATATTCCTCCACATCTTTATGCCCTGCCTTGCTGCCTGCTACACTCAACCAGTGTTTCATCATGAGTTGCTCTGGCACCTGCATGCTTACTACTCTGCTCTGAAACTGGTAAGAAAGCACTCAGGAAAGCTCATAAAATCCAGCAGTATAAAACATGTTATTTCAAGTTCCCCAACCTGGGAACCAAAGCATCCTGCAGAACAGCAAGCATAAAGGCAAACTGCAATCTTGACATCCCTTAAAAATATTTCAAATATCATCCTAATTACATGCAGCCTATCAGAAACCATTTACCAGGTGCAATACTAACATCAATAGCTCAGAGCTGGAGACCTCTTGGGCCCACCCAAGGAAAGAGAAACAGGTCTAACTTGGCTGCTAAGAGCTGTCTCTGTAGGCAATTGCAGCCTGTCTGAATTCTGCCTATTGTAAGATGCTTAGTGTCCTCCCCAGGGGTTGACTGCCAGCCTTCTACTGACTACAGACACTCAAGTTGCTTCCTCTCTGTGCTTTATTGTCTAACTGATTTTTTTTTTCTGTCTGGGGAAAGGCTCTATCTTCCTGCTCCTGCTGCTTACTTGCACAGAGCTCCAGGGGGCAGTGCACAACTGGCTGCCTTGCTCCTGCTTTTGGAACAAATTCCAGTTCACAGTCTGTTAGGGCCATCACTTGGCAGCATTTGCAACAACACAAAATACATCTGTTTAGCCTTGTATGTTAATTTTCAAAGACTGATTGCTGGTGGCTTGGGAGGGGCAGGAAACCATTCACTTTTTTATGTTAACACAGATCAGTCTGTTGGAATGTCTGCCTTGGTCCATATGTAATGCATGTCAGATACTTCATTAATTCATTTCCTAGCAGACAATCTCATTCCTGAGATTATTCTACTACTTACTCTGACTGGCTTGTGCTTCATTCCTCCAAGCAGAGCTGTGAAAAAGTGGAGAAAACAGTATCAACAGTGCTTCGAGGACAAGAAAAAGAGGCATGGCTTATCCCTGACTGAAGGGTCACCAGCAGTAAGCAGGAGACAGAGCCTGCCTATGCTACTGCGTGCCATGGAAAGGCTGGGACTGGTGGGTAATGGCAGGCAAACTGGTGACCAACTATGGGTTCTTCTCCCTGGTTTTATCAAAGCAATGGGCTCCAAGCATTGAGATGCACAAGCAGAACTGCCCTCCTCTGCCACCACCTCTTGTATGCTCTATCACATGCAGTGCCTCTGCACCTGAGCCATGGTGACAAGTGGATGGGTATCTGGATACTACCTAGGTTTTCCAGTGCTGAAATCCAGCCTTCTACATTTTATCATTGACAGCAGCATTTTTTTCACCACACAGCTGTTATAAGATAAAAGGGGCTTTGCATATTGGGAATGTGACCCACGTCTGTTTCAAAAGTCATAGGAAAACTCTGTGCCCATGGCTTTCCACTCAGATGACATATTCTGTTCAATTCTGCTCATTCCAGCCTGTGCGATTATGCCCAAGGCACACAAAATTTACAGAAACAAGATGTGATGTTGCCAGCTATCCACATAGCAAACCACATACGTAGGCCTTAACTCTCCAGCTGAAAGCAAATGGCAGGTAGATAGCACTTACATATTCTCCAAGATTATCTTAGTCAAGAGGTTTTTCAGATTTTGGTGGAAGTTTTCAGGGAAGAGACAGAGGATGTCTTCTGCCCTGGTCAAGCCGCGGTACACCACGTGCCTGGTGAGGTTGTGCAAAGCAGACACCAGCTGTCAGGAGGCAAGGGGAGAAGGGGCCGGGTTGAAAAAGCATTACATACAGCACAGGACGGGCCTTTTTAGCCAGGAGACACAGCTTATGCTGCGAGACCCACGCCACCAGAGCCTTGGGCGTCCACATACGGCCCGACAGCCTTAGCAGGATGGGGCTGAGCTCCGGTTTGCAGCCTCAGCCCGTTCCCTTCTGCCGCGGGCGAGGCTCGCTTTACCGCGCACGTCCACTCTCAGCATGGCCATGTAGCCCCGCACCTTCCCGAGGGCCCGGGCTCCCGCCGTGCCGGCCCCGCACAGTCCCGCTCCCTCCCTCCCGCCGGGCCCACGGCTGCCCCGCCCGGCCCTACCTGCTCCGCTTCCTCGGCGCTGACGGCGAGCCCGGGGCCGGCGCGCTGCGCCAGCGGGCCGAGCGCGGCGGGCGGGCTGGAGAAGCACTCCTGGCACAGCTGCCGCACGGCGTCCTTGGACGGCGCCTGGCGGGGAGCAAAGCGGGGCCGCTCAGCCGCAGCCCGGCAGCGGCGGCCCCGTCCCCCGCGGCCCGGCCCCGCTCACCTTCAGCAGGATCTGCAGCGCCGCGAAGTCCCCGTCCCGCAGCGCCGCCATGTTGGCGCCGTCAGCGCGGCCGCGCTCCGCCCGCCGCCATCACGCGCCCACACCGGGGCGGGGTCGGGCACGGGGACACGGACCGGGACACGGACACGAACCGGGACACGGACAGAGACTGAGAAGCTCTCGGTGTGTGGCGCTGCCCCTGCCGCCCCACTCGGGGCGTTTTCTACTCTCAGTGCAAAACTCTGCCTCGGAATTTTGCTGTAAGCGCGCTGATTTCAGCCAGCGGGAACGGGAGGTGGAGGATTTATCATGGCACTACCGCAGCTATACGGAGCGTTCTCTTTGCAAACTGTGTCTTTCACTTGTTAAGAGAGTTAAATAAGTCCTCTTTCTAAGAGAGAACGTCTTCTCTTTGCCTTGTGTGGCTTCCAGCACATCTGGCTCCAGGGCATCACTAGTATATGGTCTTTCCCCATCATTGCCTCTGTCATCCCCATCCTCATTTCCATCTCTCTTGGTTTGTAAGCAGATTATTGCACAGTGAGAAATGCAAACTTATAAACACTTCTTCCACTGGGCTTCACAAGCTTGGCAGGGAACAGGGCTTTACTCTTGCAGAGGAACAGATTCCATACTACACACTAGGATAGAACAGAAAGTGAAGGGAAGGATGGTGAGATACTGATTTTTGGTTTCCAAAATGAAAGCTTTTCAGTTAGTGGGTTAAACAATAGCACCTCAGTGGGAAAAAGCATGGGGTAGTGGTTTGAGGTCGGGGTTTAAGACTTAGGAAACCAGAATCACTTTCTCTTGACCCTGCTTCAGTCTTTAGATGAATCACGGTAGGTCAGTTCTGTCACGAGTGCCAGGAAGGTGATGGAACTCTCTGTATAGCACATTACATCCTGCAGTAATGAGTGGGCATTTATTAACATCAGCAGTAAGCGTGGAGGTTGTGAAAGGATAAACAGAATGAAGGCGCTGTGAAAAATGCAACACTGTTACAATCTGGGGAAATATGCGTAAAGGAAACAGGGATTGTTCACAGGGTATACTTGTATTTGCATCATTGACCTCTGCTTTTCTTGTTTCCAAACCAGTAAGACTAAGCAGAATTTTTCTAAGCAGTAACACTTCTGAAATGCCATAGCTAACTGGGGAGAGGAACACATTTTTTCAGAGCCTTTCTAAAGCAATGACTTTACAAGACTTTAGTAAAATCAGGTTGATCCATACCTAGTGTCTGAGGTTTCTGTGGCAAAGTTCTGGTAGTGGAGGGGCTACAGGAGTGGCTTCTTCGATGAGTTGTCAGAAACTTCCCCCATCTCCAAAAGAGCCTGAACCAACTGGCTCCAAGATGGACCTGCCACTGGCCAAGGCCAAGCCCACCAGAGGTGGGAGCACCTCTGGGATAGCAGGGCTAAAGAAAAACAAGTTATTATGCAGAAGTTATTGTGGCCAGAGGAGAGGGAAGTGGGACTGTGTGAGAGAAACAGCCCTGCAGGCACCAGGCTCTCTGGAGAAAGACGAGGAAGAGGTGCTGGAGCTGGGATTCCCCTGCAGTCCCTGGTGCAGCCCATGGTGAGGCAGCTGTGCCCCTGCAGCCATGGAGGACCACAGGGGTGCAGGGATCCACCTGCATCCCGTGGAGGAGCCACACTGCATACCTGAAGGAGGCTGTGGGCCCCTGGGCAGCCCACGCTGGAGCAGGCTTCCAGCAGCACCTGGGGACCCAAGGAGAGAGAAGCCCAAGCTGGAGCAGGTTTGCTGTCAGGACTTGTGACCGAGGGGCAGGCCATGCTGGATGTTTCTAAGGACTGCATCCTGTGGAAGGGACACATGCTGGAGCAAATCATGAAGAACTGCAGCCTGTGGGAAGGACTCACAATGGAGAAGTTAATAGAGAACTGTCTCCCGTGGCAGGGACACCGTGCTGGAGCAGGGGAAGGAATCTTCTCCCGAGGAGAAAACAGCATCAGAAACAACACCTGATGAACTGACCATACCCCCATTCCCTGTAGCCCTGCACCACTGGTGGGCAGGAGGCAGTGAATCAAGAATAGAGTTAAGTCCAAGTAGCAGGGAAGGGTGGGGGGAAGGAACTTTTAGGATTTGTTTTTTCATTATCCTGCTCTGATTTCGACTGCTAATAAATTCAGTTAATTTATCTGAGTCAAGGCTGTTCTGCCCACGATGGTAAGGTGGTGAGTGATCTGACTCTGTTCTTAACTCATGAGCCTTTTGTTACATTTTCTCTCCCCTGTTCAGCTGAGGAAGGGGATGATAGATTGGCTTTGGTGGGCACTGGGCATCCAGCCAAGGTCAAACCCCCACACCTGGGTTAAGCACTTAATTGGTACAGAGTAACTTTGTCAGACAAATAGGTGGAGAGATGCAAAGGGTGGGAGGGCAGAGTATATAAGTGTCGCTGCCAGCTCTCACAGGACGGTGTGGCAATTTACCTGTGAGTTACATACTCAGAACAAAGATGCTGCCTGCCAGTAAGTGCAGCTGGCATCCTGCTGAATTTGTTCTTCAGTCCATCTCCTATTGCTGCCATTTCCTCACTCTGGGAGCCTTATAATTATGAAGAAATAATGACAGGTTTGATTTAATATCAAAATTGAAATGCTGTTTGTTTAGTATCAAATATGAAACAACTGAAGCTGACGGAAATGCTTAGTAATGCTTTATTTGGTTTGATCTTTTCCTTCTTTTCTTCTTCCCTCCCTTCCTTCCTCTCCTTCCTTCGTCTTCAAGGTCAAGGCCTCCAAAATGAAATTATTGGGGATGAAGTGTGAGACTGCATCCTGTAAGGAAGGCTGGCCCAGTGATCAGTGTGATTATCAGGAAGGTTTCAGAAACACCAGTTCAATTATCTGCTGTGCCAGAGGCACTTCTCTCTGAGTTTGTAAAAAGAAACCCGCTTAGGGAAGTGAGATGGATTGGATGAGCTCCAGATGTGTTTTCTCATAGCTGTTTTTTCACCATGATTTCATGTCTGTATCACCCAAGGGGGCTCAGCTGTGAGTTCTGAGCCTGCAGATGAGTCACAGCACTGTGTGCAGGAATTGGGTTTAATCTCATGAACCAAATTGTCCAGTCATTGAGTCTGAAAATTAAACTTTGCCTCTGGGCAGGCAAATTTGCCTGCACCCAGACCTGAGTGATACAGCTGAAGTACTGACTGATGCAACTCTCTCTTGGTTGAGCCAGCCTAGGGTATCTGCAAATGGCTCTCCCTAAAGTACTGCAGGTATTTTTTTTTCCCTTGAGAAATAAAAAAGGAAATAATAAATCTAGTTTCCGTACAATAGCTGGAGAACTGTAATCTTTTATACTCCAGGGAAAGAACAGTTCTAGCTCCCTTTGTCCAATCAAGGATCCCTGGGATAGAAATCCTTGGGATATTAAGGATTTCATGGGAAGAATTACTAGTTTTTCCCCCCACAGCCTAGCCTGTATTCACTGGAGCATGTGTTGCAGAGGAGTGGTCTCTTCCTAAAGGGCTTCCAGCTGCAAGGCAAGGCTCTGGTCTGTAACTGCTCTCTTCTGGGTGTGTGCAATTTTAGTAAGAAAGTTGCCTATCCTTTTCCAAATTAGAAATGCAGGACTTAGCTCTGAGGGAATGCAGTAGAGAAGTGACATCAAGTGTGTTCATGGGCCTGGATGTAGGCTGTGTGAGAGAGGAAAGCTCTGTGCCCCAGCTTAGTCTGTAGCTAAGCCCTACAGAACTTCACAGAACAGGATTTCCAAACAGTCACCCATAATTAGTATTTTGACACATATTACTTTTTGCTGCAATTCAGAAAAACTGATTGGTCTGTGTTATTGGGGAAAGTTTCTGAACTGATCACTGGACTTGATGAGTAATCCTTGCTTTAACAGACTTAGGCAAGTCAGGTTCTTTGCATCTTCCAGTTTCCTACATTTATTTCTGTTGGTGAAACCCTTTAATTCTGTGATAGTGAGAATAGTGTCGAAGCACTGGGGATACACTGTGGCATGATTAGCAGTGCTGGCCTGGCTCTGCATAGCTGTGCACCCTGCTTGTTTCCAGTCTGTTGTCTCTTGCAGTGGCCCAACAAAGTGCATGTAATGTAGAATCAACACCTTTCCTACTTGACCCCATCTCTACTTGCTAAGGACCTGTCATCCTTTTATTGTTAGGGTTTTTTAAGAAATGGAGCCAAACCATGTGGTTAACACTCAGGTTTGTACTCTTCTGTGTCAGTTTTCAATCACCTTTCCAAATGACAGTGTTCCTTCCTCCCTGGCCTCTCAGCTGAAGCAGCTGAACTCCCTTTTCAGTTTGGATTGCTGATACTTGAGACTCTTCAAATGGGACTGCAAATTAGAGGGTATGACCACTGCTGACAGATGTGATCTGTAAGGCTCATGCCAACAGATACTCTGTGTGCTCTCTAAGTCTGTGGACAGTTGCCTGCATTACAGCTGGGAAGTGAGCAGCCTCACTCTGCTGTAAATCTGTATTAAAACTGGAAAGTGAGCAGCCTAACACTTGTAAAGAAGGCATTGCTCATTAACAGCTCATCTAAGGCAATTTTCTTTGCCCTCTGCTGCAAGACAATCCCTATAAAATTTGATAGGCAGCTCAGACTGTTCATGAGATTATGAATGTGTTCAAACTGCAAAGCATCATTGGGACAAAAAGAAGCTTTTTGAGTGTTTCTCAGCCAATTGGCATAAGCATCATACCAAGCTTTTACCATTGTCTGGATGATAGATTGGCTTAAGATGTAACGACCATTCATTCATGCTCACAAAACTCCTGTGAGAAAATTCTGTGTAAGAATCAATGGAACTACATCTGGTTCTATAAAAGAAATTAGAGCATGCCACAAAACATTTTCCATGAGGTATTTGCAGCCCCAATGGCATAACAGAGTCAATTCTGACAAGAAAGGAGTAGCAAGCCAGCACAGACAAAAGCAAGACATTTAATAGCTCTTATAAAAGCAAAAAGTAAACAAGCCTTTCTTCCTCACTCTGCTTTTGAATGTCAGTGTCCCTTAGCATGACGTGGTCATGCTGAAGCTGAACAAGGAGGCAGAGGCCAGCACCAGCATGGGCTCCCAGTTCTCCATTTTGGCTGCTGGAGGCAAGCAACACTGTGCAAATACGGAGGGGAAGGCAACGAGGCAAAGCTCAAACATGCTGGAGCTCATCAGTGAACTGGTCGATAACAGCTGCCAGAAATGTCTCCTGTGAGATAAGGTATGTAAAAAGGCAAGCCCCAAATGTGCCTGTTTCAGTGTCATGGCTTCTTTCTTGCAGCAGAGGAAGTTACCTTCAGTAGCAAGTAGTTGTCGAGATCTATTACAGGGAACCATTGCTGGCAGGAGAGCAGTTTCTGCACATCTGTGGGGCCTCAGGCCATCCTAGTGACTTCTGGCAGTTTAGCCTTTAGAGTGAAACATCAAGGGCCAGCTCTGGAACTGCAGAGATGCCAAGTATCAACAAAGCAGCTGTAGGCACATTTAATCAGTTTGATGTTCTCTACTCATCACAAAGTCTCGCTGTACCCCAGCCCACTGCAGTCTGCAGTGTTGCTGTGACACAGCCCTTAAACTCTGCCTAACCATTCTCAGTCTGCGATGTTTTCTTGTTGCCCTTCCACTCTTGCACAGCCTAAATCCCACTTGAGCACTGTCCTCTGCACTGCCTGCCTTTGACCACTGGGTGCCAGGGGCCTCCCAGCAGGAAGCCACTCGCGCACTGGCTCATTCTCCTGCCTCAGGAGAGCCACCAGCCTTGAACCACTTCACCCAGCTGTGCATGGGCTTAGTTTACATTTGTGGTCAGGGCAGGTGTGTGAAACTGCCAGTGGCAGATCAAGGCAGCCTCGGGCACCTAGGGACTTCAAGAAATTGCATTGTCTCTGCTCCTGCAGCTCAGGCTGCCTGCAGAGAGGGAGGTAAGGAGAGCTGTAAGGTCGTTGCTGTGACCCAAAACTGCAACAAGAACCCATCAGTTCATTTCATATGAGAATAGCTCACAGAGAGAGAACAGTCACCATTAGTTTAAGTTACATCTCAGTAAGGCAAAAGGATTCATATTCCATTATCAAGGAAATACTGGAGTCATTCGGGTATCTTTTGTTGCGATTGCTGCCTTTTATTGGTTTGAAATGACACTTTTGGAGGGCTTATTTCTGCCTTACTAGCTATGATTGTCTTTTCTATCTGTGTTAATATGCTGGCTAGTTCAAAGAACTCCAGATTTAGGTACTAAGGAATAGCAATAAAATCATAAAGCCACAGTTTATTTCAACTATGCCTCGATCACACATATAATTGCAACAGAAAACAGTTTCAACAACAGTTTTCAACAAAAAGCAGTTTCTTTCTCTATTTTATATGGCTTAAAACTCAGAAAAGAGGGGGTATAACACAAACACTCAGAAAAGCCTCTATTAATGCTCTTCAAAACAGAATAGTAGAATTGTAAAAACTAACAACTGGAATATAAATTATTTCTCTTTCTCTAGAGAGGTAGAGCTTTAGCTCTACCTCTCCACAACCACATGCTTAAATTACCAAGGCATCATAAGGGTAAATATCAAGATAAATGCTTTGAAAATGTCCTTCCTTGTATTATTAACATCACTGTGGACTATTAAAACTAAAAGGCTCTTTAAAACATAATTGACTTTTTCATTATTTATCTGCTACTGCTGCTGTTCACTTCCACGCATATAAGTAGTAAATCCCCAGAGGGGTGTTTCATATCTGTATAAATGTATATTAAATGCTTTGCCTCTGGCATTTTAGAAATAGCACAAATGCAGCTGTGTTTGTGCATCTGTAATTTCAGGAGCCAGCCTCTCAAAGAAGTTTCCACTTGGCAGTTCATATTGTCTTCTCTGGAGTTTTACAAAATATCCGGTGTTAGTAACAAGGGTGTGTGAGGCGATGTCAGAACAGCAGAAATTATCTAATTACATTAAGACTTCAGACTGTGTTTATGTGAAACAATATGCCACAAGTAAATTGAATCCAACTAGCTGTCTGCTGGGCTCTTACCAATAGGATAAGAATTGTATGCAAAATAGTACAAACTAATTACTTTCTTTTAAGGGAAGGTCTCCAAGCAGATTATGTAAAATACACCAAAACAGACTTCATCCCCAATGCCTATCATCTGTTGCATATTAAATGCAACATTTTTAACAGAAATTAATACTTTCTCTCGCAAAAATACCTTTAACCATTTTGTGTGCCTTCATCGTAGCTCTCAGAGGGGGAAGCACGGGAAAGGTGCTGTTTGGAGGTGAAAACAAACAAAACCTTGCAGTTCTGCAGGTCATGCAGTCATGCTATGCTGTGCCCAGTAGCTCTGTGTCTCCAAGGGATGCAGAGCAGCAGCTGTGACCCTGTGAGCACACAAGGTGCAAACCAAGCTGAGTTGTGGCAGGAGGGAGCTGTCAGTGGTGTGACTCTCACGCTCAGCGTGAGAGCTGTGGCAGGTCTGGTTTGTCAAAGATGAGAGCTATGTGTTGGTTGCTTACTTATGAAAGCAGAAAGTTCTGCTGTTTATATAGTGCACGTCCTGTTGGCTGTTACTAATTTAATGAGGGTTTTTTCCTTAATTCAGAACATTTTATGGTGTTTTATGGTATTTTATGTTTTTTTTCCTCTCAGTAAACTGCAGAATGGAGCTTGCAAAACCTCCAGCCTCTTAGGACATGCTGTATTTAATTCTGGCATCCGAAGAGTTGTTGTTTGAGGAGTTAGCTGAGTCTTTCACTATGCTGAAAAGAGCACCTAAGCATTGGTGTGCTTGTTGTTCTGTTTCCTCCTGCAAACAATCCAACTTCATTCCTTGTCCCCACAATGACTGCATTGTAACAGATCAACATCAACTGATGTGTGATCCACAGTGCCTCATCGTACCAGAGACTGAATCAAAGGGCTACTGACGAGTGCCACAGCTTTAAAAAAATGATGTAGCTGAACCTAGAATTTGTTTTGTTTTGATAGCTGTTGTTTAAACTAGGCTCCCCAGTATATTTTCTATTAAAAACATCATTTGAAATGGCTCAGTTGAAGGGTAAAACCAAATGATCACGACTCTAACATTAACCCTAAGAAGTCATTCCCTGGCTAATAGCTACTGATGTTGTTCTGTCACTGGGGTGCTTGGTTGTTTTTACCCAGGCTGTGCATCCCCACTCTGACAGGTTGTGTCAGCAGAAGAGTCATTGCCTGGGGAGCCAGAGCTCAGGGGAGACAGCTGCAGGCATGGCTTTACTAGTCGAGTATTCCTGTGACAACAATATGTTTGCTGAGGGTTTGTGTCAGCTCAGGAAGAGAATCTGTGCATGCAACAGAGAGGCTGGACATTGGTAGCTGACTTAATAATTTCAGTGTGTCCACACACAGTACAAACCTGTGGTTATAAAAGGCATATAATTAAATAGAGTGGTGTAAACAGGGCCTGAAGGGTTTCTCCACTCTTGCCTGCAACTCTTTGTGCCAGTGGTACACAGGAGCACTGCTGCCTGAATCCTCCTGTTGCAGCATCTTGCCAGCGTATAGTGATGCAACGTTATGCAACTTCATTATGCAGTGACACAAATACCATGGAGCTGAAGCACTGCTTTCAAGAAAAATTTCTTCCAGCAGTAGAAACAATGTTTAAATCAACACAAACACAGGGTTTTGGTAGTAAGGCAGTTCTGGGTCACCAGCTGTTCTGAATCAGCATGTCTTGAAAAGAAGCAGAGTGAATTCTCATGCCTTCAGATACAAACTGTCAGAGTTCAGAGAAGTATGGATGCTTTACACCTCAGGAAATGTGTCTAAAAGTGGGACCTCCTATACCAATCTGGAAACAGCAGAGCCATGTGTCAGCCTGTTGTGCCTTTTCTGTGCATTGTGGCTGTAGTGTGCAGTGAAAAGCGTGGGACAGAGCACAGCCATTGCAGCAATCCTGTCAGCAATGCTTGTGATGTGGCTCCACTGGTGTTTTAGTTTGGATCAGTGTAGGTGGAGAAGAAGGGATTACAAGCAACCTTGCCCCTGATAAGTCACAGTTGTACTAACTACCAAAGAAGAGGAACAGCCTTGTCCTTAATGGGTGGAAGCTGTGACTAATAAAGATAAGTGTGATAAAAGGGGTGGGTTGGCTGGCAAGAGGGACCCTTGGGGAAGAGGATCTGGAGAAAAACAACCTTGAAGGAGGTAGAGGAGCCCTGAGAAATGATCCAGAGAGACACAAAGAAGAATGAAAAAAGGAAGAGAGTTGCTGCAGTAAAAGATGTGCTGTGAGGTCAGTCTGGGTCTGACAGAGTTGGAGCCTGCAATCATAGTCAAGCTAGGTGAAAGCTGTGTTCAGTCTGCAAACCAATACTTGCAGTCACAGTCCAGCAGGAAATAGCCAGCAGTCAGACTCTGCAGTTGGACCCTGCAGCAGGATCTTGCTGTAGTTAGATGGCTAAACTGTAAGGAAAAATGAACTGGTACTCTTTTCATGTTGTTGAATGAGAGTCTGTGTCTTGGCTCATTTCTACCCCTAACAAGATGTCTGCTGCAACAGATCAGGACTGTATTTTTGATGCAAATCTCCAGAAATCTCTATTGCCTGTGTTTCATTTTGCATCAGGGGCCGATTTTGAGTGCAGGGGTTAGATTCTGTTGAGTCAAATTAAACTGAAAAATGTTCTTCAGAAGTGTACCAAACATGCTCAGACCACTCCAGGGGATCAAAATGAAGGTGATTTCAATTGGAAAAAAAAATGGAATATGTATAGTGTGCATGTCAGATCCTCAGCAGCAGCTGTTTCTGTAGAGCATCTATTCTACAGATTCTGCTAAACCTTACCATGCAGATGTAACTTGATCTGATTTTTAAGAGCAGTTGAGAGAACCTACTGAGAATTAGGCTCCTAATTTTTAATTCCATTTTCCCTGTAAATGAAATTGACCATGTGAAGTTCTTATTCCTCCATAGACTATGATCGTTATGTAAGCACTAATTCACTAATATCACTGAAAATGATTTGTCATTTCTGTAAATGGGCTGGTAATGGTGAGGAAAATTGCTAGTATATTCTAAAATATTTCACAACTTATACAAGTAGTAAATATTTCAATTGTTGCTAAAAATGGACTCCCTCCTAGAATGGAATATTCCAGCTGAATCAGCACACAAAATTACAATGTAACTATAGAAAGATGGGGTAAAAGGGGAAATTGCATGAAGAACCCCATGTCCTAGGCAAAAATCAGCATATTGCAACCTAAATTGGATTTGGACTAGCATTTGCCTCTGCTTTTATTGTAAGAGTCAATGTGATTTTAAGTAGTCAGGATCCTCCCAGCTACATTTCATTGGGAAATAGTCTGGAAATGCTCTAATTCCACAAACTGAGGCAGGAGTCCTAGAGAAAACATGTTTTCTACAGTAGGACATAAAGGGTACTCACGACATCCTTGAGAATTTTCCTGTCTGCATTTCTAAAAGGAAAGGCATTTGAGAAACTGTTTAATGTAAGGACTTCAATTGATAAGTAAGTGTTAAACAGTGTTTGGAGAAAGTTGGATGTTAATTAATTACAGCTGCATTTTCAACAGTTCTTGCTAGAACTTTTTCTTAAGCAGAAGCAAACAGGAAGCATAACTCTTTCAGTATCACCACTGATTCAGATTTGATTCAACTAGGAAAGAAAAATCTATAGTAACAAAAATTTTAAAACCCTGTTTCCTTCCTGGAACAGGAAATGTAAAAATAGGAATAGTCTACTTCCAAATCCTGCAAAAAGAGGTGAAAATATCTCACTTATTTGCAAAAGCAAAAAGCACTTTACATTGTTTCTGAAGAAGCAAGTACAGTGACCTTACCAGCTTCATCTATGAATATGCAGCATATTAAAAGAACTGACAGAAAACACAAAAGCACACAGAAATCCTAGCTACCTTGGTTTTCAAGATTGCTATTACAAGCTCCAAACCAGTGTCAATCAATTTCATCTCTGTGAACTATGAACCACTGTTGATCCATAAAATATAGGAGTCCAGACAGTGGAATACTTGCAAATTTCTAACTTTTGGAAGAGAGCAGCATCAGTATTCCAGTCAAAGTGGCTGTGATTATAACATGTAATTTAATAAAATATTGTTATTTTAGAAAAATTAATTAGATGTCAGGTGCTTCATTTATTAAGCAAATTGACAAACACTAGTAGCATGTAGAATGCTCTGAGACTTCCACTTTAATTTTCTTTTTTTTTCCCCTCAAACACTATTTGGCTTGTTAATTACAAAAGTTGAGAAACAGCTTTCTTACCATCCAGCTTTGAGCTTGGATATTAATTCTCAGCTAGAAACTTCCTGTCCCAAATCACTCTTTGTCTTGGTCAGCTTAAAAGCACAGTAAGCCTCAAATACTACACAGTTCCAACCTGGTCATCTTGAAGCAGGAGCCTCAGAGTCTAAAAATCTCCTTCTGCTGGAGTCATGGAGTCACTGTGTTTGAACAACCATCCCCATTTCTCAAGATAAGGAGGAAGGTTGGCTACTTCACTGAAGAAGCAGTTGTGTTTGGGGGCACTTGAACAGACAAACCTCTCTCAGAATGCTGAGGCTAACTCTCCTCCCATCTTAGAGCAGGGAGGTTTCTTCCAGAACACTTTCTTGGGAGCATCCAGCAGCCTGCACTCACCTCCTTCTGCAAATACGATTTACATGATTAGCTGGAAGCAAGTCAACACCCCCAGACTAGGGCACAGGATACAGGAGGATTTCAGTATGAGTTGGGTTTCCTGGAGGGAAGTCCAGCTAAAGAGGAGTCTTGCATTCTCCCCAGTCTATTGTTCAGTCTGACTTGGACCCTGGCCTTTTCTGTTTATTTGCTCAGACAGCCCATCTCCCTGCATACCAATCTGTGTGTGTACAGTAAACACTGGAAGCTCATTGTAGTAATAATGCATTGCAGTGACAAGAATCCAAATCTTCCTGGGTCAGCTGCTGACCTTGGTTCTTTCTGCCCTCTTGTCCCTGCTGGCAGGCTTGTGCAAGAAGGTAGGTGCAGGCAGGGTGTATCCTGTGCATATCCTGAGCACTGCTGCATACTGCAGCTTTCATCAGATGAGAAAAATACCTGTATGTCAGCAAAATGTCTTTTTCAAGGCTACTGGAGGCAACAGAAATTTTGTTGCTTGGACTTCTGTATTCATAAGAGAGGAAAGCTTTTATTTGGTTAATTTTGTGACCACTGTGTGTAGAGAAGGGGAGAATACAGGATCACATTAAGGCTAGTTTGAATTGTCTTCATTGACTTTGTAGTTCAGGCTGTGGCTGTGTATTTGGCAGCAACTTAACTCCTGTTAACACTGTTCTTTCTCTTTGCCTCCTATCAGGAACATATGCCGTGGAGTTTGCTCCAGCAAGACATCTGTCCTTCACAGACTTTGGAAAACACAGATGTGGAAATGAATTCAAAGGTACCTGCAATTGTAGAGGAAAGTGATTGCATTGCAGGGAGCACCTCATGCTAGCTTCAACTTAGCTAATATAGGTTAAAATAGTGGTGGAGATGACTGAGAGAAGTCATCTTTCCATATGCTTTTCCTGTTCCTGTGGTCCACCTAAGACATCTATGTTTGGCTACTGTCAGAGACAGAAACCTGAGCTAAAGGGACCCATTCTGGCCCTCAACATGTTACATTGCCTAGTAACCAAATGCAAGCTGGCTGGGATCCCTGCTAGCCTACCTGAGCCAGACTTATGCAATCAGACACGTTTCCTATTTCCAGTTGCTTGTAACAATTGTATAATTGGACCAAGCAAGCCTCTCTTAGAGATAGAACTACTAATTTTTAAACAGGCTGATAATTCATGGTGATAATGGATCTGTCAGACAACATGTAGGTGCTCTTGTTTTTGCAGCTCACTTCGAAATTCCCCTGCCTAGTCCTGAACATCACCTCTCCCTCCCTGAGCAACCCTCTGTGCTGGGTGTAGCCTAATGCAGAGTCCCTTAATGAAGCATATTCCCCAGCTGCAGGAGAGCACCACAGCCTGTCACTGTCACTCTTTGCATTTGTACCTTGCTGGGCAGAGCTCCTGGCCCGGGATGTGACACAGTGCCAGCCAGGCATTGCTTCACTGGGCTGTCACCAGAGCTTTTTGTCTCTGCTGGGCAGGACTGTGCCTTTCCTTAGCCATGGCCAGAAAGATGCACTATCTGTTGTAAGGCAAGGATGAGAGAGAGGCTGCCTGCTCAGGGCATGGTGTGCATAAATCCAGTGAATAATAATCCAGAGTTAATGACTGGTTCCTAGGAATATTTTTGCCATTTTGATTTAATATGTTTCAGCAAGGTGCGAAAATAGTGGGGAAGGAAGAGAAGGGGGGAGGGAGAGAGAAAGTAAAGGAGAAGAGGCAAGCTGGTTTATTTGCTGAATTTTATTGGTTGCAAAGCCCATGTGTTATCCCTGTGTCTGTTCTAGTGAGTTGGCACCACATACACACACAAAAATCTCATATTTCCTTTAAATGGCTGAAATTCCAGTCTGGCCTGGCAGAAGGGTAAATTCCACATAAAGAGCAGTCTCCATGGAGAGTTTTTGAAAATAAATCAAAAATCTGAGAGACTGAGAAAAATTCTGAAAACTGGCAATGTGTCAAAGTGATTTACCCAGCTTCATATTGGCACAGTTGGGATATGACTGCCCCCCACAAAAACGCAGAGCCTTAGACACAGATTCCACAGCTGGTGTTCCAAAACCTGTGTTAGCTCACTGGAGAAGTGTGTCTGTACACACAGCCATGTGGCCACCATAAAGTGTTGCTCATAAGCCATATGAACATGTGCATATGGGATTCTCAAGTTAAATGCATTTATTCTAGCAATCACAAGCTGAATTCCACAGGTGCACAGACCCTTCTGGCTTGCAGAGACTCATGCTATGCAGAAGGTTGATATACAGTCTGCATCTTCCTTTATGCATTGCTTTTAGCATCTTGTATCCTTCCTCTTGCTTTATGGTGTGGTCTGGTACAAAGGCTCTATGTGATACCAATAGATGTTTTGGGATCAGAAGCATCTGATAACATGGATGAATTCTATGAAGCTGTCCTTTACCATCCACAAGCCATGCATCTTAGAGGTATTTTCAGCTTGCTCTGTATATTGAAATGCAGTTGACATTTCAAATGCCTCTACTTGTCCACCAAGGTTTCTCATCCTCCCTAGTTTAATCCTACACTGTAGCCTCACTTTATCCATCACTTTCTTGCCAGAATTCACTGACACTCCTCTGTGAGACAAGTGTTTGGTCAAGAAAGAGGCATGTAGTTACTGAGTTGTGACTCACTCATTCTGCCAGGCCCTTTCTCTGTGCAGATTAACTCAGAAGGGCCAAGGGTTTTCCTCTGCTCCCACACAGCCTCCAGCCATCTTCCCCACAGCACAGCCCCATTCCTGGGCAGGCAGAATAGGGTCCTTTAGCCAGTAAAGGCATCTTCCAGCGTGGTCAGCACTGCTACATCTGGAAAAGATGACCTGGTGATTACAGTGGAAGTCAAGAGCAGATGAGTAATTAATCACCAAGCTGTAAACATTTATGTTCTGTCTATGGCACCTGGCTGCATTCTATCATTCCTCCATTTATCAAGGAAGGCAGGGTCACCTTGGGGAGGTGAGGAAAAGTCAGTAGCTGTGCCAAATCAGCAACATAAGCCACAAAATAACAAGTAAGAATCTTGCTCCTAGGGGAAAAGGCATGTCTGCCCATCATCCCACCAACTGTGGAATGGCTGAGGGTTCAAGTCTCCCACATTCTCCCTGAATATAAATATAGGCAGAGCTACTCTGATCCCTTTTGGTACATCACATGATTTCCTCATGGCCCCTGACCAAACTGATTCTTGTGCCAGTCAGCTCAAGAGGTGAACGTGTCCTTCTGCCATGTGCACGCAGATTTGTTTTCAGCTGGCTCTGAGAGCTCCATCAAAGTGACGGTGCCAAATGCATTTAGGAGTTTTAAGGAGGAAAGCCTGTTTTTTTCTCACTAAGTCTTACCCCCATTAGTGACTTTCACTATGTTGGAGTGCTTCTGTCCTGCAGAGCACAGCATGGTCTACAAATGAGGTGTAGAAAGTGAAAAAAAGCCAAACTGAAAACCAAGAGATGAATCACACCAAGTCAAGGATGAGTAAAGGAAGACACCTTAGAAACCTCCTGTAATCAGAACAGCATGATTTGACATCCATTCACCAGTGTTCACTCATTTCACCTTAAGAACGATGTCAGCTTCCAAAGACATTATAATCCAAAGCTGGTGCCAGCAGACAGCTGGTATATGAAATATCAAACCTCTCTGCAGCTGGTAATTGAGCCATTGGCCAGCTTGCCAAAATTACCCAAATTACCCTGTGGTGGGCCTTTTACTGGCACAGCCTACAGATCTGAAATGCTGGCTCGCAGCAAGGCAGCACACGTGGCAGAGAAGCTTGCAGCTCTACTTCCAGGCATGTCCTTACACTGAGAGAGCACAGTGAGGTTCTCCTGCACTCTTAGGCTGGTGTCACAGTGGCACTCACAACACTGGATCCAATTGTCTCTTTGAGATGCCACCAACAGCACAAAGTCAGGTCAAGCTCCCTGCGAGCAGCGAGGACAGCATCATCCCTGTAACCCAGCTCATCCTCCTGGTCCAATTTGCTGTGCAGTCACAGAGATACTGATGACTCAAGGCAGGGGCAGTGCTGGGCCCTAAGAAGAAACTGCAATAACATGAAGACAGGAGAGGAACTGTGGTGATAAGTAGAGAACAGGCCAAGAGAGGGAAGGAAAGTCAAAGGTGTTGCTTTCAATGGGAGAGGTGAGTGCAGTGACATTTGTAGCACTGTTCTGCATAAATATGAGTGAAGATTATCTCTTTGAAAGCTGGAGGAAAAGATATCACAGTAATTTTGGTATGAAGTAATAAAAGGCAGGCAGATATATTGTTCTGTGGGTAAGAAAGGACATTATTTGAAAGAGGACACCCAGAAAATATCAGGAAACTTTAGACATTGCCTGAAAATGAGAACCTAGAGAAAGAATAGTCTGACTTAAAAACAATGCACAAATAAATGTGTGTGTGTATTTATAATTAGTATACTGAGCTCAAAAAGGAAGAGAATGGACTTGAAGAAGAGAAGGCAACCATGCACCAATAATTTAATTGGTCTCTGTGTGTGAAATTACCTGAAGTTGAGATGAAGAACAGAAGTGACCAAAAGAAAAAAGCCTTTCTGGAGGAAGCCAAAGGATGATACACTGATGAAGCAATTAAGGAGGAAGAGGAAACTGTTGGATGGAAAATGAAAGGCAAAAGGACTGCCATGTGTTTCAAAGATTGCTGACATGTCAGAGAAGATGGGAACTGCTCTGAGGATTCACTGAAACATGGTAGTTAGAAAATGTGACACACCACTCTGATGTGGGAGGTACAGAAACCAGATTAGAGAGGATTTAGGTGGATGTATAAGATTCCAAGCAATGGATTTAAAGATTCAGTTTACTGAACTCAGGGATGAAAGGCAAGAGGGAGATGGAGCAGATGGAGATGCTGGAGAGACAAATGAAGTCAGGAGTGGGATGGAAAGACTTAAAGCAGGAGGATGGAAAAACTGGTTTGTTATGCTTGCTTGTGACCTTTGGAAATTTACATTATGGTTTCTAGTAGGGGTCAGTGTAAGGAATACTGGTTACCACTGCCTTTGCCTGCCTCTGATTTGTGGTGTGATTGTAAAGCATCAAACACAAACATACTTCAGTTATTTTCTCCATTTAGATCTCTGCCCATGGGCTATTTTGTTTGTCTTCTCTTCAAGGAGAAGGCATGTCACTGGCATGACACAGTGCTCTACAGAGGAGGAAGCTTTAGAAACACAGAAATTAAAGATGGAAAATTCCTCTGTAAAAGATCAACTAGCCCACTGTTCTTGGTAGGCCAAGGGATAAACACTGTGTTTTGCTTATTTAAAATACCACAAGAATCTCCCACAGCAACTGCTTCACCAGGCAGTGAATCTTACAGCCAAGCCACTGTGACAGTACTCATCCTAATCTTTTTGCCTTGTTTCATCCTGGTTTCTCCCTCCTCACAGTAATAATGCTCTCACTTCTGTCAACTAAAATAGTTGTTCTCCCACAGCTGCATCTATTTTTTTTTGTAGTGTTGTGTCCTACACACTGTGCACAGCTGTATTTAGTTCTTTCAACTCACATGACAGGGTCTCTAAATCAATCCTCATCACTTCTGCTTTTTTAAAAAAATAATTCATTTGTGTTTACTGATGTCTTTTTGATGAGAAGATAGTCAGGACTGAATGCAGTATTCCAAAGAGTTTCCACTACACTTCCAGTAACAGAGGCTTTTGTTACAGTTTCTGTTTATGAACTCTACTATCCCATTGTTTTCTAGTTTCTGGGTTTTTTTTTTCCCCTCCCATCATCTCAAATTATGGACCTGTCTAATTTACTGTCTGCTCTCCTGCTATTTTAGCTCTGTCTCAGCATTACAGCTTCTGAGAATTCATCTTCTCAGTGAATAGCTGTGACTTGAATTGGTTTTTGACAGATGTAGTCGTACAGCTGCATGTTTTCCTGTGGAACTACATTTTGTTTCCTGAATATAATTTGTGCCAGAGCTTTGACTTGTAAAATTAATAGAATACTGTACCCTCAACCCCATGGCTTAGAGGTCTTCCTTTCCCCTTCCATCCCCAGGCTTGAAATAATAAAAATTAACATTAAATGGCAACTTATGAAAAAATATTCTTTTAATTCTCTTTGAAAGAGTTGTTTAAGCTTCATGGCATCACTGATACATGAAATTTTCTCACTACAGTCCCAAGAGAAATATGAATTGCTTTGTTAAAATAATTTCTGGTGTCACTGAGGATTACCAGACATGTCTTCCCTGTCTGAGATGTGATAGGAGGTTGCTGCTCCCAGCTTATCCCCATTTGCAAGGTAACTTCAAAAATAGCTATTGCCTAATCCTTTGTTGCCAAAATCATCCACTTTAGTTGAAGTCAATTTTTTTTTTTTTTTTGCTGGCCCCTCCTCCCCATCAGACATTGGACAGATGCAGTAAATACCTGCTATCCTTGCAGATGGAAAGGGCAAGAGATGCTTGTGCATAGGATAAGAATGAAATGTAGGTTGGTGACTTCTAAGCCTGTTTTAGCTACAACCCTCAGCTATTTGAAAATTAGTGCCAGAACTGGTAATGCTCTTCAGAAATGATGACTCCTGTCACTGCCCTCCTCACAGCCTACACTGTGGGTCTTTTCCCAGGACTCATTTCTGGGAAGCACATGGTGCTGCAGACCTGCAGGATCACACAGCCAGAGCGAGGGCGATGCATTGTGGGTTCATCCCACCATCAAGTGCATTATAAGCAAACCAATAAAAGGTCACATCTGTTAGTCACAACTCTTGTGGTTAGGCTCTTACTGAACAGCAGGCTGTGTGAGAGCAGGGTGTGTGTGTGCTCAGACTCGCTATAGAGCGTGCTACAGAGAGGATGTGTGGTGTTAAGGCAGAGTGGCAAAAACAAAATTAAGGCTGTAGCTATTTTTCACATAGCTGTTCACGATAGAAATGTCTGTGCCAACACTGTTGATGTTGTCAGTTTGCCTGGTTTTCAGTTCTCTGAGAGGATGCTGTAGGATGAGGCTGTAGAAGAGCCCATTCCTCCCACAGAAAGCACACAGCAGTGCATTTGCACCATGCATTGTCTTTGGGGCAGAGAGCAGACACCTGTGAATTATCATTTGGCTGTGTAAGGCAAGGAGCTTTCTTTGAAAACCATATTCTTGTCTTCTTGCTCAAACCACAGCTAAAAGGGGAAAAGGAGCAATTCAAGGTAGTTCTTCTCATCTGTCAACCTGAACACAAGTCTTTTCAGATCCCTTTCACTGCTACCTTATTTCACTTGGGCAAGCTGTAGGGCAGGATTTACCTTATCCAACTTTGAAAGCTAAGTGTGTTTTGCATAGACTCTGATAGCTAAAGTTAGGTAAAATTAATCCTAACTAAGTCTTTTATATCTCTCTGCTGGGCTCATATTTCTAGTTGTCTTTCTTGTCTGCCCTTGCCATATATTAAAATCTTCCCAGTACCTGTGCTCCTGCATAACATAATTAGGGGCCCTCACTGTCAGAGACAAAGACTATTTTCTTTCCACAGAATCCTCACTTCTTCCTAATGAGGAAATTAAAGAGGACCTCCCCTTTCCTTCTGGTGTGGTGGCAGGGGTCTTTTCAGCTCTTTCCTTCCTCTTCTCTCACAAGTGAGAGTCCAGCCATACATCAGCATGGCCACAGTTAAGTCTGTGTTTGTGGCAGTGATGTCCCTCAGTGGAGTCCTGAAGCTAGAACCACATGGGTATGGTAACCAGCTTTTCCTTCACCTTATGCAGGAATTTGCCCCATGCCTGAAGTGTATTGTCAAATTTTGATCCATAACCATGTGAGTTAAAATTTGGGGAAAGATGCCAGCTTGTGGGATGTTGTTTTGGTTTTTGTTAGACAGCCTGTGAATTCCTCTTAAATGGAGCATGCCACCTGAACAATATGTCAGGTCACCAGATTCTTCATATGAAAATTCCATAGGATTTTTGCAGGCCCATGGAGAACAGTTCAGGTAGAGTAAGTCACATTCTTGCTTTGCAATCAATCTACCCACAGTGATGGTTGCTTCGCAGCTATACCATTAGTTGAGATCACAAATCAAACTCCACTTCATCACTGCTGTCTCTGAAAAATAGGTAACTGTTGGCTTGAAAAGCAGGTGCAGAATGAATGAATGACAATATGCACTTTTAATTATTAGTAGACTAACCTATTTTATATTCGGGATAGATATCAACTGTCATCATATGACACATAAGTCTGGGACAGGAAATATGTTTTTGTATGTGTTCATACAGCCTGCAGTAAAGTCTTGTGTGCAATCCCTAGGTAATGATTTCATGTTCATAATAGTAAACCCTAACTAGTAGAAGCAATGGACAGCAGGTAAGGTTCACAGTACCTCGGTGAGTCTTAGTTTTAAACATCTGGACACAGAAAAAAAGAAACATGAGACTACCTCTCCTACAAACACATATGGCAGCTGTTCTTATCTAACCATGGATATCGACACAACTTGAAAGTGTTAAAGTGTAACAGTTTTAACTGTTAACTTGAAAGTGTTAAAGGATTTCAGCATGAACTAATGGATTAACATACTTCTTTCAGAGTAACAAAAGATTTTTTCATTCTGAGACCAGATACAACTCAGTTTTAAAATTAGGATTTGAATTCTCTTAACAAGGAGTGCATCAGGTTACCAAACTTCATCATGTATGGTGCATAATTCACAAAAGGCTCTTAAACAGTTAGGAAAATTACACCATTTTACCAATTTCGTCTGTCTCCTTTAAGCACTTAAACGTCTCAAGTGTTTTCAATTAATGAGCAGCTCTCCAAAAGTCAGCGTAACTATTTGACTTACATGTTCCATGCGATTGCTCCCTGGTTGCAACTAATTGCGGCTTTTAATCTCTTTAAGGACCCCGAATTACAAGTAGTTTATTTCAGCAGTTTCCTGTCTGATACCTGCTACAGGCTGTGACAACAGAAGAGAGCAAACTGCACGGCGCTGCAGCTGCCAGAGGAACCTTGAACCATGAGATCAAAATGAAATAGACCCTAACTTTGAACGGCACATCCCTTCCCCGTGCTGCACAGCCCGTTGCTTCGGCTGGGTGCGCCCCGAGCAGGGGAGCCGGCGGAGCTCCAGCATCATCTCCCGGGAGCCTGCGGAGCTCCAGCATCATCTCCCGGGAGCCGGCGGAGCTCCAGCAGCATCTCCTGGGAGCGCTCCGCGGGACCCGGCCGCCCTTTCCCGGCACGGGCCTCCCGAGCTCCTCCATCCTCTCCATTCCCTTTCTTTCGCTGAAGGTCAGAGCAATTTAAACTTCCTGACTCGGCGGGCCGGGAGGGGTAGCCGCGGGCGGAGCGCGCCGGGAGCCGGGGAAGGCAGGCGCGGCTGCCCCGGCCCGGCCCGGCCGGCTCTCGTCTCGGCGGGGAGGAGCCAGCCCGGGGCAGGCTGTAGCAGCAAGGGCTGGCCGGCCGCCAGGAAGTGTAAAATCCTGGCCGGTGGGTGGCAAATTTCTGGCCAGATCGCGGCGAGGAGGCAGCGCGTCCGTCTGTCCGTGCGTGCGGCGGGCGCGGGAGCCGC
>VXBI01003332.1:1113488-1182170 GCA_013397375.1 Toxostoma redivivum | reverse complement strand
CCGCGACCTCGGCCGGGGGGCTCGGGCAGCGAGCGGGCCGGCGGCGATGTTTACCGGGGATGTGTACCGGGGGGCGGCTGCGGAAGGGAGCGGGCTGGGCTGGGCTGAGCCGAACCGGGCCGGGCCGGCTCCCCGCGCTCCGCCGTGCCGCTGGAGCGCAGCGCAGGCAGGAGACCTGGGTAAGTTCTCCGTTTAAAAATATTAAAAATAGACCCTCCGGCTCCATAGCGCTGCCGAGTGAGTCATTTCCAAACCAAATGGCTCAGTCTAACCCTTCCCCCCAGGAGATGCAATAATTCTGAAACCGGGGCGGAGGGAAAGAGATTCTTCTCCCGTTTTTCTCTAAATAAATTGAATTAGCACGTAGAGGAGACAAAAGCCGTAAGAGTAGCTGGTCACCTGTTTAACAAAGTGAAGCGCAGCTCCATCCCTTTCTCCTTCCCTTGTACCTCTCCCATGCCGATGCCACCCACCTTTCCCCAACGTGCACTCGGAACCTCTCTACCCTAGGAATGTTCACAGTGCTTTCCAGTTTTGTGGGCATAATCTACTTTCCAGTTCCTTCCGCTGCCAAACACATTCGGTGCCACCGTCTTCTCCATGGGACATCAGCCACAGCTGCACGTTGTTCCAGCAGTGATCCCAGTCAATGCAGCTCCTGGCTGTCTATGCTGAACAGAGTAGTCCAAAGCACAGCTATTTTTTTCCGCCTTTTCTAGTCATATGATGATTTGTTCATGTAAGTGAGCTGTCTTGACTAGAGGGATATTTCGTTTGTCAAAAACAAGTGCTGAGTGTATTTATAGGCAATGCTGCAATTTTGTGGCGTGAGAGATCTCAGTTATGCAGAACTCGTTGGTACCTGGATCAGCATGCAAGACCTGTTTACGGCTCACATATAGTGCTCTGTGTGTGTGCATATTTAATGTATATACCCATAGATCATATTTCATGGTGAGGCAGTGTGCACAAAACACAGGAGCTGATACGCAGGTTATGTATTTCTTTCTTAAACAGATGCCACAGTCCAACTGTGCAGTATAGCTCTAAATCAGAGGAGACAAGACACTGTGGTCTACTACTGAACTGACTTTCCTGAAAACCCCCTGGCTGCAAGTAAAATCTTGTCCTCTTACCTCTGTGAAGAACTTTGTCAGCATTTTGACAATAAAAAATGACCTACAGTTGAAAATCTGTGCAGTAAATTATGTCAGCTGTTCTACAGCCATGACGAGGATGTTAGGTTTGAGAACATGGTCTGTGGTAGCAACCCAAAATTTAATGGCCTGTCTGTGTAGGTAAGCGGAGAATTGTGATGTAAAAGCACTTGCATTTTTTTTTTTGTTGCTTAGATTAAACTTTTATTAAAGCTATTTATACTTTTTACAGCCAAGGGAGACCACTGTGATTGATTGACCTGTCACATAGGGTGAAGAATGCTAAGAAATTCCTGCAGAAGGCATGCGACTTTTCTTTTAGAGAAGAGATTCATGAACTTAGGGGTGCTACCAAAGTACTGATCTTAAAAAATGAAAAGGTTATTCTCGTGTCCCAAAACACAAGAAAAAGTAGACTTCAGATCCCAAGTAAATGCAAATTTCACAGTAATCTAGGACGAGGTATGCTCTTGATGCACACGATTCATTGGCATTCAGAACGGCATTCTTGCTAAGGTACAACATCTGGGGCAGCAAAGTTCTTGGGCTTGGGTCAAAAAACGTGCATTTTGATGAAGCTAGGAAGAAACTTTCCTAGAGGTGGATTATTTTTGATTTTCTGTGAGGGGGATGTCCTAAATCTTTGGCTGAAGTAGCTGTCATATCAAGTATGGTGTGTTGCACTGGGTTCTGCATGGATGGCACTGGCAAGCTGGCAGTGACAAGGGTGGGCAGGGAAGTACAAGTGCACTCAAGCCCTTTTTGGGAGTCTATTTTGATATGTCAGCTTAATAGTAATATTTCATGATGGCAGTTTTACAGCACGGTTAAGGTGACAGTTTCGCATTTGTCTTCTGCCTTCGAGATAAAATTCTTTGTAATAATTTTATGCAGTGTGTTTATGGGTTGTCTGATATCACCTGAAACTCTGATAAGACTTTCAACGTTCACTTTCAAAGTTCAGCTGGAACACAGGTAGTGTTTACTGAGTCCTTACTCCATTTTGGAAGAATTTCAATTCCTTAAATTTCCAGCAACAAAAGACAGAATAGGTGAGATATTTAACCTTTTCTTTGATGTAGCTTCCAGTCTTATGAAAAGAGTGGAGGAATGGGACTTGCATGTATCAGCAAGGATTTAAAAGTAGCAGACACATAAGTACTAGAATTTTATCCTTTTTGTATCTCATATTCAGTGAGTTCAGTTTTCATGTGACTTTTTTAGGTGCCTGTAGTATTTGTGGATTTTGTTGGCCATAATGTATGGCCTTTTGTACTCATTGTTTCTGCTGATGTGAGTTCAAGCATAAATATACACTGACTAAATACGTGTTGGGTTCCAGGGCCTATTCAGTAGGACATAACAACCTGTTTTTGCTGCACAAGATGAGTTTAAGTGCAGCTCAGAAGATGGACTGAGGATTTTAGCTAAACCCCAGTTACACTACTGCTGGCTGAGGATGGGCTGTGATGTATAAGCAGCTATTTAACTGCCACGTTTTGTAGCCCCAGGGTCAAAAATGTGGGGCATACTTAGGTTTTTAACAACAGCAACAGGAATGTGAAAACAAAAATCAAACAAAAAGGAATAAGGATGAAGTGCAAGAAAGCACAAAGATAAGAGACTGTCATTCTAGTTGCAGTAGAGATAGTTCTTAAGTAATTTTGGTTGCAGACTTGTTACTAGATTTTGATTAAATATGTCTTGCATGCTTTCTGATTAATGTTCTTAGAAAATTAAACGTATCATTACATTTAGACTGACAATGACTGTTTTGCTTCTGAAATTACATTTTTCTCTCACTCCATGCTTTTGCCTGGCATACAATCATAGAAACATAGAATTATTGGACTAGAAGGGACCTTAAAGATCATGTAGTTCTAAGCCCCAGGCATGGGCAAGGACACCTTCCACTAGACCAGGTTGCTCAGAGCCCTATGCAGCCTGGCCTTGAACAATTCCAGCTTCCCCAGGCAACCTGTTCAGTGTTTCATCACTCTCACAGTACAAAGTTTCTTCCCAATGTCTAATCTAAACTTATTTTCTTTAAAGCCATCCATCCTCCCTTCACCTATCACTGCATGCTCTTGAACACAGTTCCTCTGCAGCTCTCTTGTAAGGCCCCCTTTAAATACTGGAAAGTGCTCTAAGGTCTCCCTGGAGCTGTCTCTTCCCAGGCTGAACACCCCCAACTCTCTCTCCCTGTTCTTATAGCAATGGTACTCCACTCCTCTGATCACCTTCATGGCCCTCCTCTGGACTCCTTCCAACAGATCCATGTCCTCACTGTGCTGGGGGCTCCAGGGCTGGATGCAGCGCTCCAGGGCTGGATGCAGCACTCCAGGTGGGATCTCAGGAGAGCAGAGCAGAAGGGAGAATCACCCCCTTTAACCTGCTGGCTATGCTGCTTTGGATGCAGCCCAGGGTATGGCTGTTTTTCTGGGCTTTCAGCAATTGCACTTTGCTGGGTCATGTCAGGCTTCTCGTTCACCAGCACCCCCAAGTCCTTCTCAGGGCTGCTCTCAGTCCATTCTTGGCCCAGCCTGTGATTGTGCCTGGGATTGCCTTGACCCAGGTGCAGAGCTGTACAGTGTGCCTTGTTCAATTTCTTGTTCAGAAACCTGTCAAGGTCCCACTGGATGGCATCCCTTCCCTCCAGGGTGTCAATTGCAGCACACAGCTTGGTGTCATCAGTGAACCTGCTGAGGATGTGCTCAGTGCCACTGTCCTTGTCACTGGCAAAGGTGTTTAATGGTTCCTATCCCAGAGCTGACCACTGCTTTCCACTTGGATAAGGAGCCATTCACTGCAACTCCTTGAGTGTGACCTTTAAGAAAGCATCCTGTGCTACTCTGTTCCTCTCTTGTGAATTCTCTTAGGAATTTGTTTGTGAATTTCACCACATTTGACCAAGGAAGGAATGGTCTAAAAGGTCAAATGGTCTAAATGGCCAAAGTTTATCTGAGATTTGTTAATATATTTTTAAAGCCCATGTTGAAGAAATGGCTCTTTGTGGGTGTTATCACTTCCCACATGGGTGAAATTCAGAAGGGAGAGCAATGCTAAGTTAGTTCCTGGGTTTGAAAACATATTTGTCAATTCAGTCCAAAGGCCTTTTCTGCAGAAAGGGTTTGATAGCTTACTCATACTTGTGTCATTCAAGTGACACATTCCTGGGCTGTTTTTCTCCAGAAGGGGTGCACTTAGTAGGGCATCTGTTGAATGCAGGAATACTGCCAGTGGAAGGAAATAACTGTGTATGTTTCCTCTTCCTTGTTTTCACGTGCATTCCCATTTAGCTGTATTTCTTGAAAATCATCTGCTAATTAAGTGGGTTTAAGACTGATAGATCTAGGAACAACATGAGCTACTGAGCTGGGAGCCTGATATCCTTGGAGTACTGCTTTGCTATTAAATCAGCTGTGGTTTTTGGAGTGTTAACAGCTTGAGTAAAACCTTGTTATAGAATTGGAGCAAAGCAGTGGTGATTTTACATCTGCTATGTGTTAGTGGGTGTAACTCAAAAGACAAATGAAGGTAAGTTTGGTGCTTAAAAGAATCTGTGCTAGCTGCTGTGGACTAGGACAGCACTGCAGTGATCCTTTTTGAAAGGATGGTTGATCCAGCTGTTATGGATGCAACTTTATGGCATGCCTAAAATAGCCTGAAGCTTTCAGTTTTTATGAAAATGGTGATAGATCTTATCTTTCCCCCTTATTCATTCCTCCTCCCTATTGGATTGGTTTCTTATTGTACCAAAGGGGCAAGTGTATTTTTTTGTTCTGAAACCACTCCCTCAGTTTTATTTTTCTGAGCCTGTGTGACATTTTTGCTTCTTGCCTTTCATAGCTAAGTTTTGGTGTGGTAATTGCTTATTGGGGGGGGGGTACAATTTATTATTAGATTAGATCATCTGTTCGTGCATCTAATTAAAATTTGTCTCTACCTTCATTCTGGTCAGCTAAGTGATTCTAATGAGCTGTTCTCCTCTTATTCTCACCCAAGCATGTCAGAGTGTTTTGCAAACATATCAGATCTTTTAATAGCCATTAAAATTTTCTCAATTCTTTGAATTATTGAGTCCTAGGAATTAAAAACTTGGTTTGAAATAACTTAGAACATCTGTGGTAGAAAACAAAATGACTTTGTTGTCTTAGATGCTACTCCTGTATAAGAAGATATTTATTCTTCTATGTGTTCTTTGCTGTGAGCTGATTTCTTTAGTTCACATAGAACTGGCTTGCTCTGTGTTATTATTGATTTCTTACGTTTTTGTAATGAGTAGTTGATCTATCTTGTATATAGATGTGAAGTTGCAGTCTTATTTTGAACTGGCTGTAAACTCCAAGGAGGCTGCAGGGGTCTCTCAACTTCAGGGAAGGTTCTGAGACTGTGGTGGGATATACACAAAGGTTTTTTCCTCTCCTCATGTATTTCCTCCCACTCTTAAGCAGAGTTTCACTTTGAGTTTCAGGTTTGATTTAACCTCAGAAACTCAGAGCACAACTGAGTGGATACCACTGAATTTCTTTATATATGGTTCTGTTATCACAGCCAAGTTAAATCTGTTTGTGAAGTTGTTTGAGATGTGTGGTGAATAAGGCATGGTGTGGGTCAAATTAAAAGAGGGAATATGCAAAAGATGGGGATAGAAAACACGGATGCTGCTGTCTCTGTTGTGGAGATGGGTGTGTACTAGAAAGATAAGGAAGGTGGGATCTTGTTTTGGGTAGCCACTGTTTTGTGGCAGTAAAATTATTGATTATATGATTGCATACCAGAGTATGAACTTTGTATCAAGAGGGCTGTTTTCCCCTATTCTGCTGATGTCACTTCGATAACATGTTTTAATTATGGATACATGAGGCCAGTGGAACACCTCTGGACTATTTGTGTGACATCAAGGTGCTGCCTTTGTGGTGGTGAAGTCAGGAAAAAAAAAGAGACACCTTTTGGTATTCAATCAGCTTAGGAAGGGAGAGATAGATCAGATTCATCCTTTTCTCTCCAACACTGTCAAATAATTTGAAAGGTTCATTAAAGCAGCTTAGAGGGATATTTTTGTTTGAGGAATAGGATCCTGGCTTGCAAGGTTGAAGACCAGGCTAAGTTACCTCACTGGCTTAGCAACTTTTATTTCCTCAGCCAGAAAATTGAGCTAATTATTTTTACTCTTATTAGTATGCCTCCAACAGCTCTTGATGAAAGGAGTGATTTATTTGCAGGACTGATGGCCCATCTGCCTGGGGCTGAGGCTCCCTGGGATCCCTCGGGGCTTTCCCATGGTGCAGGGAGGGGTGGGCAGGCTGCAGATGTGGGGCAGGCAGACAGGCAGTGCCCAGGCTGGGGGCAGCCAGGGGCTGGCAGGAGGTGTGAGATGGGGCTGCAGGTAATGTACTTTGGCTGCCTGAAGTCCTGCACAAAGAGCTTGGGGAGTCACCTTGTGTTCCCCCATGGGACAGCATCTAGGGCACAGCGCTTCATTTGGCTGTGCCCACTGGAAGTGGAGCACTGTCCTGCTTCCACCTGGATCCTGCCCTTGTGCTGAGGAGTAGGGGCATGGCCCCTGAGCCTGCCTATGGCCTGTGATCTCTCATCATAACCTCATTACAGTTTCCCCTGCCCAAAATTTCTTGAGATGATTTTTGGGATTTCAGGAGCAAGTGCCATTTATTTATGGGTGGAAGAATCTGTAAGTTTGCAACTTGAATCAATCCTGTTGACCAGACTGAAAGACCTGAAGGCTGGTCTTGCACTCTTCCATTTACCTTCCTGATCTGGGAATGTCTCCTAGCATGGGCTGTGCTCCTGGTGCTGGCATGAGCACACCTGGAGATACACTTTTACTTATGTGAGGAGCTGCTCACAAGACAAAGTGTCACCACTTTTCCATGCTGCTTCAGGACTCAATTCAAACCATACTAAGATCAATATTTAGCTACATTCCTGTTTTTATGGGCTGTGGATTAGGCACTAAACTTTTCATGGGTCGGATAGCCAAAGGTGTGAAGGCATGAAAGGATGAGGGTGTAGGAAGGACCATGCTTGGAAACTGGACCTTAGACTGCTCCAACATTTTTGACACTCTTGCTTTCGGCAACTTCTGAGGTATATCTAAGCTTCTGATCACTGCTGACCAGAAATAACCTCTGTTAGTTATTGAGTGAATCTCAATTTGATCATCTGCTCTCCTGAAAAGTAGGAAGAGATGATGATCAAGCCTTGTTTAATTTCAAGAAACTGAGCAATTGGGAGCTATAAGAGGAACTGAATGTGCAGTTAATTTAGCAGTAGCAAACACTGTCTGTGTTAGAATATAAATGAAGTTCATGCATGTACCATGTGTAATTATGATGACCTACAAGACTCCAAGTTACAGGCTGTGGGCTGCTTTTCCACTTCTCAGTGTGGCTGCATAGCAGGTAAATGAGGGATTTTTGTCAGAAATAATGTCTAAAGATCTAGTCAGTTGAACTCACATCAAGGGTTTTGCCAATCGCATACTTTGTTAAAGACTTATTGGGTTGGAAGAAGAATCAGCTAACAAGAATCTGGTTAGCTCTCTGTAGACTTTTTGTGTCTGGGGCAGGATGGGACTGCTCATTACAGCTTGGTGGCTTAGTACAGTGGGGCATTTTTCTAAAGATTATACTTCTCCTACACTCAGAATGATTACAGAATATTCAGGTGCATGTTGCAGTGTCCAATTTATGTATTTTATGATCATAGGTCATCAGTGTCACAATTGCATGAAGCATATAAAAGAGAAATAAAAGCAAGTGTATATTTTCTTCATGAAGGAGCTGTTTTTAACACTAAAAATAATTACATGGCAAAGCATCAGTCATGTCAGGATGACCCATCATTCTCTATTGCTCTGTTTCATTCTCCACTATTTCTTTCCCTCCTGTTTTAAAGTTACTTTTGGACTTGTGGCTTTTTGGTGTGAATTTGTTGTGAAGTAATGTTGGTGAAAATTTTCTTCTAAGAAGAAAAAACAGTTGTAGATTTTTCTGCTCTGTCACTTCTGTTAGCAGATCTTGATCTGAGTTTTGCAGAGAAGACATCAGAGGAATTTTGAAAGGTCTATTCTGGTAAATTCAGTTACCATGGGCCTTTTGTTTGTTTGGCCCAAGATTATAATGAAGATTCATAGTTTGGAGAAATTGCTGCCAATTTTTAATTTGGGTTATTCTTTCTTTAGTAGAGAGAGATATTGAAGTAGGGGGTAGCTCTTGATCTTGCTTTTCCTCCAGACAGTCAGACGTATTATGGTCTGTTGGGAGGGAGAGGTCGATTCATGAAATCATTTTATAATGATTTCTCTGTTGTTTTTTATGGCTAACAGCAAACAAATAATAAAAATTTCCTAGCTTCATGACTGTAATGTTTTTATAAATGTCTGTATCTATGTGTGTTGGAAAAGGATTTGTCTCTTGATGCTCAATTCTTTTCTTTGAAGATTCAGATTAATCCTAAAAGTGTTTACCCAGATGTGATGAATTACAAGTGGATGAAATTACATTGTTGTCAGATTGACTCATTGTCCTGCTGTGCTGCCTCAGTTGGGAACATTGACTTTCATCTCTGCAGAGTTAGCTCTCTTGGAGACCTGAGTTTTACACAGATGACATATCTGCCTTGTTAGAGGTCTAGAGGGTTTTGGTAGCTGGACTTTGAGGTGATAATCAAGGATAAGGAAAACAAAAGGACTGGGGGGGGTACGTAGGACATCTGGAAGGGAAGGAAGAACAATACCTATCTCTCTGATTTAGGCATGACAAGTGTCTTGCCAGAAAAGGTGTGCAGGGTCACTAAGCAAGATGAGGAGAGTGGGGAATGTGTCAGGGTATATATCAGCTGGCAAACAGTTTGAAATCCCCTGATGCAATGTAAGGCATTATCCCAGCAGCTGAAGCACGTGGCAGTGAAAGATGATCTGGTGTGGCTGTATGTCTTATGCACTCCAGTCTCTGACTCTTAATGTCTTTTATAACTGATGGACAGAATGTTGCTTGGTGCCTGGAACATGCTGCATCCTGGTGTCTCCCACCATTCTGTGTAAAAAGGGAAAAGTAATTGCTTCTCTGTAAAGCTTTTTCTAGTTCTGTGGTTGCTAACAGGATTTGATTATTAGAAGTTAAGTTTTATTTTGTAACCTTCTAAACCACTTTAATTCTAGCAGAAAGAAACTGCAGATGTGAAGGAGTTTATACTGAAAGCCTCTAGGAGAACAGTGTCTGTTTCTGAACATTTCTGCATAATTCTGTGAGAGTTTTCACTGCAAAATGAAAAGGAAAATTGTTCCTTGCTCAGCATTTTGCTAAATGCTGTTCATTCCCAATAGCTCAAATAACCTGAATGCCATGAGGACTTCTTACTAACCTATAACTATGTTAATGCCTTTCTTGCCACAGGGGTAGTTTCTCCCAGTAAAAAAAAAACAAAAAAATTGCACACTGCAGAGAGCACACCACAAATATTGCCAAGAAACTGCTGCTGCAGCCTCCCTGTGCAAATGAAGCACTATTTACCAGGCTTCCTTGCTTTGGGGAAAATTTTCAGTGGAAGGTAGTTGCTTAGGAAAATCTGGTGTGATGGAAGTGTTAGATTGGTTCAGGTGCTTTGTTGTACCTTCAGGTAGGATCTGCAGAGCACATGTGACAAAGGTCAGTTTTTCAGTAAATGCTCTGATACTTTGAGCTTTGTGGAACTCTGTAAACAGTTTAAATGGGCTGTGGGCATGGGGAGAGAATGGTCTTTCTCACAGACTGGCATTTCCAGCTCTGGTAACATGAGAGTTATGTTTGGACACCATTTAGGGTTAGCCTGCCTTCAGAGTAAGAGTTTGGTGTGCCTGCCATTTAATAGTTACTGGGTTTAGATAAGATAGGAGATATTTGTGTCTTTGATTCCTGAAGAAATAAAAATAAGCCTAAAGCTGAAGATCTTGCTTTGAATTCCTAATGAGATTCTAAAGTGAGGTTGACTTGACAGTAACATACATTGCAGGCTGGGTTGGGGGAGGAAGAGGAGTGTCTTATCTGCTCTTCGCAGGCAAGAGCTTGCTTTTATCTGACCTGGTGACTTTTAACAGAGATTAAGGAAAACAACATGTATGTTTCAATGAGCTTGAGAACATTCCCTAGGTAAGAAGTGCTCAGGAAATTAATCGTGGGGCCCAGTGTAATGCCATGGTTCTGCTGTGTGGAATCCATCTCGTAAATCCATAGCCCAAGCTCAGAAGAGACCTTCCTGCTTGTGGTGGTTTTCTGTTTGCACAGAACAGGCCAAAGAATTTCCTACCCATACTTAAATTTATATATGTTAAGGCCCAGAGGTTGTTATATTGTTTTACATTTCTGAATGTAAGCTTTCCCCTTACAACTTAATATAATTCAAATGAATATAAATGCACCCTATGGAATGATTTCATTTTTGGGGAGAAAGGTGCTTGCATGCCTTTGTGGCACCTGGAAGAGTGGTAAGACAAGGCTTGTGGGTTAGCACATCTTAACCACTGCTTTCTAGCCCTGTTAAATGCCTGCTAGAAATAGTGCTTATATTGCATTTTGTACTTCTGAAAGTGAAAGGTGTCTCTGCCTGTGGCAGGGGGGTTGGAACCAGATGGTCTCTAAGGTCTCTTCCAACCCAAATCATTTTGTGTTTCTATGTGTAAAGATTGCTAAGTGAGAAGTTTTACAGTGCTGCTGGGAGGAGTGAGCTGTCACTCATGCAGTTCCTCATGCTGTCAGCTTTGGAACTTGATGACAAACACTGGCACGAGCTCTTGTTTTTCAGCAGAAACAGCTGCTGTGCTTGGGCTTTGCCTCACAGCCACCCTTTGGTCTGCTGTGAAAAGAACCTGCCTGGGCTCTCCAAGGTGCTGTAGCTTTTTCCTCTGGTGATTTTTGATGTGGTTACAGTTGTCAATGGAGAAATTGCTGGCAGATTGAAAATGTGTGGGCAATGTCAGATGAACTGCTGCTGCAAAATGCACACAAAAGATCCTGCTGATGTGGTTGTAGTAGTTTACATTTAGTCTTGATGCCTAAAAGTTATGACTTTGTTTTTATTTTAATTGTAACAGAGCAGCCAAAGAATCAACAGATTGCTGGCCTTTCAAGCAACAACAGTTCAGGCTAAGCTTGTGTCACAAAAGACTGTCTGGGTTTTGTCATCTCTGAAGACAGCCAGGAATTGTCTAAAGGCAGGAAAAAGTTGCACTTACAGCCATGTTCCATTTCCACAGAGATCTCTGCAAACTGTATTTAGCTTGGGAGGGTGTAATAACCGTATTTATTTATTGAATAGCACCAAGAACGATGGTACTGTGTGTTTCAGTGCCTAAAAAATGGGGTGTTTCCTGCATTAGCTTCCTCCCTGGCAGGGCATATGGTGTCCAGGGCACAGCAAGGGCCTTGCAAAGGCTTCATGCTGATTGATCAGAATCTGCCAGGCTGTGCAGAATGGGGGTAACAAAGTGAGCTCAGCGTAAAATAGCGCTGGCCAGGTGGGAAGAAATCTGTTTTCTTCCATCTAAGAGTTAATTATAGTTTGGGCAGTGGAAAGATTTCCTGGAGCTGAACACTAGTCAAATTAGTGCAGACACGTAGCATTTTTTCTGTCTGACCATATCTTGTTTCACTTCGTGCTGAAGATGTAGTAGAAAAGAGATTTTGCTTTACATCTTTCATGTGCAGTTGTTACACAACTCTTTTGTTTGTTTCTTTTCCCCTCTGCTCTCCTGTGTCCTACATCTCATTCTTCAAACTGCCAACTACATCTATTGCTTGTATTCATCTCAAGTGGGAGGATTTCAAAGTGCAGAAGCTTTGCCAAAGTTTTTTTGTGGCTTTTATTCAAGCTCACTTCTTCTATTTCTGTGGTTTACTTGGGGCTACATAGTCATCTACATGGAGATGATGATCAGAGTGGAAAATACGGGCATTTCGTAACTGGCCTAGCAATTACTTCTCGTGCTGTAGAAAAACCAGAAACATAAAAGCCCTCCTTATGCTCAAAATATCTGGATGTCAGAACTCTTTTGAAGAAGCTCCTTATTATATCCTTTTTGTAGTGAACTGATAGCAAGTGGGTTTATTCCCTTGCACAACACTTCTCAAAAAAAAAGCACTGTGTTAGTCTATTCATCTTTTTTTCCATTGTTCATCTTTTATACCTCTCTAGTGGAATAGTTTTGTCTTTCCCCAGTTACTACTATTTTATATACAGGCTGAGTGGCCAACTGTATTTAAAGGCATTTGTAAAGTGCCTCTGGCAGACGAGTTGAGGCATCTCTCTTCTTGCATCTCTGCTAATTAAAGTCAAAATGGAGCTCATGCCTGCACTTCTGACTGGCTCCGTTGGGTGGTTGTTTAAGGGGCAAGGTGGGAAATGGGGCTGTTGAAGAACTCTGGAACCCCAGAGTCTTCCCAAAGCTCTGTTAATGGCACAGGATATTTTCATCCCTCCCTTCCCTGCCTTACTCTTTTCTCTTTGCATTGCAGGACTGCTTCAGTTCCTTCATCATGCAGCACGGTGGGCACCTGCTAGTCCAGGGCTGACTCTTTGCTTGTGGCTGAGCCCTTGGGCTTGAAGACTCAGGGGCGTTGCTGAGACTGAACCTTTGAGAGAAGAGCCTTTCTGATGGTCCTGCTCTGCCCCAGCTGACCCTATGAAAGGAGGGGTCACCATAGCTCTGTCCTTTGCGCTGCAGTTCCACAAGATGGGCTCGTTCAGGAGGCCTCGGCCTCGCTTCATGAGCTCCCCTGTCCTCAGTGACCTGCCTCGCTTCCAGGCAGCCCGGCAGGCCATGCAGCTCAGCTCCAACTCTGCCTGGAACAGGTGAGCAGGACCCGCCTGGGTGAGTGAGCTCTTGCCCTGCAGCAGCTCCTCAGTGAGGGTCATGTGTATCTTCGCTTGTGCTGCACACCATTTGTGACTAAACTCGTCTGTTTTTAAGCATGCACGGATTTTTGGCATGGCCAGGCTTTGCTGGCATTGAAAGCATCTGTGGAATTGAAAAATTTAGACCTACTAGTGCTCAGTTGGTTTTGGCCAGTGTTGTTCAGCCATACTGTCTTGAAGTAAAGCAGAATTGCTTTTTGTTAACAGTTGTATCTTTTAAACACCATTTAGGAAAACACATTCCTAGTACTGTAATAAATGCTAGTGTATTAATTCACAAAGGCATGTATTTGCATATTATGAAGCTTTTATCACAGTCAAGTTCCTCTGACAGCTACTGAGGTTGTGGCTTCAACCGGCATTTCCTATTGATAGCTAAATCCTGTTTGCTGTGCGTGTCATGCAGCAATTGCAACTGGAAAAACAAAAAAAACAATGTGAAAGGTGAAGAGTGAGATGTCCTATGTCTTGATCTGATGTAACAGTCTGCTGCTGCCAGAAGTGGGTATTCCCACCTTCCCTTCTGCCTCCTGGCACCAGCTCTGTGCTCTGCAGACCATTCTTGCTTGCTGACCTAGCTCAGTTTACCAATGTCACACCAAAGTAGCCTGGCAAAAACATTGCAGTTTTGTGCCATGATAGTGAGCTGAGGTCTGTGAAGCATGCAGATGCCATAACTTCCCACAGAAGGGAATGTCTGTTAGGGGAATGACATATGCCCTTGTTAGCCATGGCAAGCTTTAGACCTGCTAAACCTTCTTGTCTGCTGTCACTTTATGACTTCCTCTGTGCTGGTGAGAGAATTAGAAGATAGTCCAGTAGCATCTTACAAGCATTAACAGGGCTTAAACTCAGATCTGACTGAGGTGATTCTGGCTGCAGAAATCTTCCAGCACGGCCAGGGTGTTGCCAGATGCTGCAGAATGGGTGGTTCCTGGTAGGTTCTCTGGATAATGCAGTGTGATGTGTGTGGCAGATATTACCAAAAATCTGTGTCCCCTCATAGCAAGGATCCCCCAAACAGTTGGGTTCAAGAGACATCTGGAACAGGCAGTGTCCCTGTGACAACTTTCTGCCTTGCTTGCCCTAGGCATAACTTGAAGTTGGTTCTGCTCTGTCTCCAAGGGGAGATGGAGGTAATTAAGAGTAACAATTTCAAGGTGAGAAAGAGTGGAAGTATTTGAGAGTAATCAGCTTCACCTGGTTGTAATCTCTGCTTTTGGTGCCTTGCTCACATTGTGCTCTGTGGTAAATCACACTTACTCATGGATGTTGTCCTGTCTCGTTTCTTTTTTTGGCAGCGTACAAACAGCCGTGATAAATGTGTTCAAAGGAGGAGGCTTGCAGAACAATGAACTTTACACCCTCAATGAAAACATCAGGTAGGCTGCTGAAATGCAAAAATGGATTTTTGTTGCTGCTTGTTTGGTGTTTGCTGGGGTCTGTTGCCTTCAGAACCACAGTTAGAAGATACTGGTGGGAGGAGAAGGAATGAAAGCAAATTTAAGCACAGCTTTGGGGTTTCTGGCTAACTTGCTTCTTTCTTGATGTTGAGTGACATGAATGGCACCGGGTATTTGGGTAATTTTTCTCCAGCTTGTAGCTTTGATAAGGTTGTGTATTGACTTGGCTTGTAAGGCTTTTGTTCCTTCCTTGGAGCTAAGCCTCTTTTGGATGTGTTTTATACATAATGATATTGGCATCTCTTTTCTGAAACCAAACTTCTCAGAACTGTGGAGTGTTTAAAGCAAACCACAGCGTTTAATTTAAAAGCTTAATATTCACATGATAATTGCAGAGCAAAACCTGAAAGTATGAACCATAAAGATAAAAACTAAAAGCCTAGCTAACATTTTTTTGTCACTGATACTAGTGATGGTTAAAAATATCATTTTCTTTTAAAAGCAAGTTTCATGATTATCTGTGGTTTCATTCTGATTAGTTGGAAAGTTTGATTAGCAATAGATAGGACTGTAGAGTAGATAAAGAACTATTTGTTCTTGCCTTGGTTCCAAGTGCTGCTGAGAGGAGTATTGTGAGGGTTCATGGATGTAGGCTCCTCCTTCTCTTTTTACCACTGTATCTTTATTAATTTGTCAAGACTGCTGTCATATGTGCCTCTTCTTCTTTTCTATGCCCTCTCCTCATTCCTATTGCGTTTTTTTTCAGCTTAAAAAGATTCAAATGGCAATTTGAGCTAAGTATGTACTAAACAGCAGTCTAAACTACCCCTTTCCCCACTTTCAAAATAAATGAAGCTATCAGGGCAGGGGACTCTATCCAATTTGGTCTAGTCCCAAACCCAAAAAGTTTAATATCATTCCTTTTGAGAGTTGAGCAAGGGCAGCATCTTGCACTTTAATGTTATTTTAGTGTGTTCAGGTCAGAAGTCTTCAAGTTAGGTTTAAGTACTTGGAGCAGTCTAAATTCTCCATGGGATGAGTATTTGTGGACATGAAAATAAAAACAGATGTCATAAGGCTTGGGAAATACCTAAAGCCCCAGCGTGTCAGCAGGCTTGGGGCATGGCTTTGGGCTTTGTGGCTGTTGCCCATGGCAGTGGCTGCATCCTGCTTTTCCCCTGAAGTGCAAGCAGGTGCTCCTTCCCACCCTTCCAGGGAGGCAGCACACTGGGCAGAGCTGCTGTGGGGTCTGGGCTTGGCCCCAGTGGCTGGACCATGCTCTCTTTGTGCTGAAGTGAATGCAGACTGTCGAAAACCAGGCAAAGAACAGGAATTTCCTTATGAGCTGTGTATGCTTTGTGCTGTGCTGCTGGTGGGAGGGGAAATGCCCTTTTCCACAGACATGCACTGCCAGCCTGTGCTTGGAAGCACTCACCTTGAATTACATGATTAATGTTCCTGCAGGTGCCCTGAGCACTGGCTACAACTCCAAATGTCACTCTTTAAATAGACCATTTCATGTCCAAGTAGCTCATTAATGCCCATCTAAGGAGCAAAGGACCTGCCTCTGCATGTGTTGTGTATGAGCACCTGCAGCCTCACACCTGGGCTTTTTGATGGAGCTCCCAGCCGGGGTGAGCTCTGTGCACAGGGTGGATATCTCCAGCTTGGCACTGGAGAAAAGCCAGAGCCCTGGGACAGACAGCTCCTGTGTGCCATGAAGCTCAGCTGCTGCATTTTCCTTGCCCTTGCTCATGGTTCTCCACTCAGCTCCTGGGTTGTGGTGTGCAAATGCAGTAAGGGGTTCTCAGCTTCTGCACAATGTCATTTGGCAGAGGGAAACGTGGGACAGTTTTGAAGGAGGATGGTTGATGACAGGAGCAGGAGATGAGCAGGTGGTAACATTTTGTTCTGGATTGCTGCCACCAAGTTTTTATCTTGCTGTGATTTGATACCATCTCACTGGCTAATTTTTTTTTAACTCTGAAAAAAATATTTATTTTTGCTCTGAAAGTCAGTTGTCACAGAAAGAGGAAATGTAAGAAATGCCTTCAATAAATAGAATTTCTGTAAGTGGGAGGTGACCAGGCCATGCTTAGGAAGAGACCCCTCCCTTGATTTTTTTTCTAAAGTGCAAGCCTCTGGTTGCTGGTCTCACTTGCATGAAGCCAAATCCTGCTGGGCTTGTCAGTCAGCTGGTGGAGAGCTTGCAGGACTTGGCTGAAGCCAATGGAAAAGCTTCTGACAAATGGGCCCCCAAAGACTTACCTGATTTATTGATCTCATAGGCATGGACATGTGCTTTGATTTGGGTGGATGAATATAAGGACTCAGAGAGAGAAAGAGTAAAGGCATGTTGGCATGCAGATAAATGTGGAAGCACTGTAAAATGGTTAGAGAGGAAGGCTGTCAAATTTGGCTTTGAGCAGAGATGAGGTAAAGTGGCAGAGTTTGTTGGGAAAAACCCACCCTGAGAACTGGATAGTTGCTGATTCAAATGCTGTTTTCAAGCACTCTTGACTATACCTCACATTGGTAAAAAAGCAAAACTCTTAGAATAGAAAAAAAATGCAGTGTTTGGCATTGGAAAATGTTGGGCAACCTTTAAATTTTAGGCAGAATTTACTGCTACAGAATTTATTCTCAATCATTGAAAGCTTAAAGTGCAAACGCACTGAACTTCCTAAGTTGTTTTTTCAGTGCTGCCTCTGATGTAAAACAATCCTGATTTTTGTGTATTTTTTTTAAACACAAATATGTATTAGAATGTAAAAGTTTAATTACAGCCTGATTTAAAAGCCAACAATTTTCATCAGAAATACTTCTTTAGAGTGGCTTTTGCCTGTATGTATTTAAAACACCTTTTGTTAAATTTCTAGAATTTCTTCCTTGGAAAATATGCCTTCTCTCTTTATTATTTGAAATGTGGTAGTTAAAATGTGGCTGCAGCTTATGCTTCATTTCTCCTCTCCTTACCCTCACCTTCTACTTCCAAGAGAAAAGGGAGTACAACATTAGAGAGATATGCTATTTTCAGTGACATGAAAGGCATCTTTGTTTAAACAAAAAAGAAAAAAAAAATTATGGGTTTCAATCTAAATAACTCCAAATTTTCTCCCCAGATTTCTGTTCATTCAGGGCATAATTTGGTTTTGCTTGTTTTAGATGTATGGTTTATAATTAGAAGACTTTAGAGAAACTGTTTAATTCCTTTATAATTTGAGGATAGCCTTTGTAAAATACATATATAATTGTAAGAGAAATGTAAGTGTGGCCACAAGGACCCTTCCCATACATTTCTGTCTCTTTGGTGTGAGTGCTATAGCTGTAAAAAATGACCAGCAGTGGCTGCTGCTTCATGGCTCCATTCCTTCTGTCTACAGACGGCTGCTGAAGAGTGAACTTGGATCCTTCATCACAGATTACTTTCAGGTATTGCATGACTTGCTTGCTTTATTTTGAGGTTTGCTCCCTTCAGCTTTTTAGCCTATAACAAAATTAGGATCCTTTTTTACATGTGTGTAGCCTACAACTTTTGTTTTTGTTTTGCTGAGGAAGATGGTGGAGGTACTGGACTTTTTAAATGGGGGCCCTATAGCCCTGGGAATAATTATCTTTATTGATGTGAGTGCAGAATTAAGGATAATCTTCCTCTGCACTTAAGAAAGGCTGCTAGTAGCCTGCCAAGATCAACAAGGAATTTACTTGAAGTTTTTAAAGACGATGGGGTGCCTTTTCTTGAGTGTAGAGAATTCAAAAGTAGATTTTCTGCAACAGGGGCAAGCAAAGGGAAAAAGGAGAGATAATGACAATTGCCTGGAGGAAGGAAGGGGCAAAGAGAAGGAAGTTTCTCTCAGCAGGAAATCAACCTGGGTGCTGTTTGCCTTTTAGTCCCACAAATACAAATGCAGCTTCTCAAAAAGGAAAATGTGAAAGATGATGGAACACTTGAACAATCACAAATGTGAATATGTGTTGCTGCCTTTTGTTGATACTGGCCAGATAGACAGAGGTTCACATGTAACCACATGAAAGCCTGCTGGATGATTTTTAGAAGGCACTAATGGCTTTCAATGTTTTACTTTGTAGTGTTGATAAAAAGAAAGAGGGGCTGCTGGAAACAAGAGTGAGACAGAGGAAATTTCTGTACTTTCTGAAGCAGCTGATGCTGCTGTGTGCGTGCTTACCGCTTAAAAGAGAAAAAAGAAGACTAGTGTTGTTTCCTATCAGATTACGTGATTTATTAGATTACATGATTTAAAAAAATCCCCCTGCTGTGCTATCAAGTGAGAAGAAAACTCCTGCCCCAGGGGTAGTTATGTTTCACTTCCTCAGCCCCTCTCTGCACAAGTTGTTTACTGCAGAGGCAGCTGCTGGCAGTGCATGGCAGGATGTTCCCTAGACCCTGAGTGGGGTGGCAGCCACCAGCACTCTCATCTCATTTCTGGGGTATTTTTGCTCAGTGTCAAAAGGAGTAACTTGGCATCTGTCACACTTAGCCTGAGGTAAAACTCTTGGTGCAGGCAAGCTGTGAGACAAACTGTGAGATAAAGGCTATTGTTGGAAGTGAGATCTTTCCCTCTGTGAGCTAAAATGCAGACTTACTTCTGATTCTAGACTAACAGCATATGGCCATGATAAAAGTTACCACTCCCTCCTGAATGTCTTTGCTCAAAAATCCTAGGGCCATGGAGTGGGGAAAGACTGTTCATGTGCCAAAGAAGGGCTGACAACATTATTTCATTTGTCTGTGAGTTCTGTTTCACTGCTGATGCTGGCTGATTTATGGCAGTACTGCTGCCTCCAAGATGAGCAGAGTTGAATCAAGCTGCTGATTTGGCTGAAAAATAACCTTGAAAGAAAAAAACTGAAGTTTCCAACTACTTCCTTTGACGTGTTGTGATCATCACCTCTGACATGGGGGAGGTGCTGGGAGTGGGTCACCAGGATGCAGAGTGGAGTGGAAGTGCATCTCTTGGCAGTGACTTCCTCTGACATCTGTTAAAGCCCACTGAAAGCTGTCCCAAGAACCAAGTTTTCTGTCCTCTTGCAGTGAAATGGACCCTGTAGATTATGCTCTCTGTGTAGCCTGGCAGTTTTAAATATCCTAGCAGCAATTAGAGCAACTAACTGGATCATGCAATATTTAGATGTGATAAACTGACCTAAATGTTTTCCATTTCATATGCCATGGCCATTATAACTGGAGCTGCGAAGAGGAACTATTAAATCACATTTGTTTTAAGAGTTTGGGATTTTACGTTATGTAAATTTTGTACATTCACTCATGCACATTTTTGTAACCATTGAATATTCAAGACTAAAATGGAACAGAGCTTTTATAGTGAGACAAAGCTACCTTTGTGATCAACTTGACTTGATTACTCACAAGTCCTTTTCATCAGCACTCATGCAAATTAACAGTTTTTAGCTCCTGAAATTGCTAAAGGAATGTTTAGGAAATGGTTGGAGTTTATGCAGTCTTTTTCTGCTACCAAGCCATCATCATACCAGAGTTAATGAGTCTGTTTTGTCTTTGAAAGAGAAATATAATTCCTCTAAGGACTGCAGTGTAAACTCAGATGTTTCATTCTGAAGGAAAGTTGTGTTTATCAATCTGCTGCTTTAGCAATCCTACTGTATATACAATCCCTCTCCTTGGATTGAAGCCTGAGTGTAAATGCCAGATCGTTGGGACTTGTGTTTACTGCAGATCTGCTTTAAAGCAGTGCTTCATGCTCCAGGTTTTTCAGTACTGACTTTGCCCATGAACTGATTTGAGAATTTCCTGAAAAGGGGCACGCTGTACCCACCTCTCTGCTCAGTAACCCAGCAGGGCACCATTTGCTCTCACTGCTGGGTTAGTTTGCTGGTGGTCAGCTGAACTGCAGTAGGTGGAAATCCTATGACCATGGAAGGTAAGAGGCTGGGATTTGGAGGAACAGGGTGTACTGGCAATTGGGACTTCTCTGGTGCAGCTGTGTGATGTTTCAGATAAGCTCCCTTCACTTTCCTACTGTCTGGCCCCCATGTTGGTGGAAAAGAATTTTAAATATAAAATTAGCAAGTGTTGATAAATTGATGCATTATCTGCCTGATTCTGCAAACAGCCTGAAACAAAACCTTTGGAAGGGACGAACTGTGTCTTTTCACTCTGTGTGGGCTTGTTAATCTTGAAACTTCATGGGGGGCAAAAGGGAAATGCATTTATGTATATTAACTCCAAACTGTCTCCTCCCAAGGCAGAGAGACCTGATCCCTTCCCAGGCACTGTAACCTCTCCCAGAACCCATAGGCTGCAAATGCAGAAAGTCAAATGCCCAGAGCTGATGCCTGATGTCCACTCCCCGCACTGGCAGAGCTGGTAGGTGAGGAATGGCAAGTGGACTTTGTTTCCTCATCTAATCCAATGAGATCGTTGATGTCTTAAAACCAGAGGCAAGCTGTTACATAATTTCCAGGCTGCTGCAGCAGAGAGCCACTGGAGGCAGCAGGTCCTGACTCAGATTAGACCCAGCTTTCTGTTGGTAGGCGAAGCTGCAGGAGCTGCAGCGTGCAGAGCGCACATGGCTGAGGTGTCGAGCCAAGTCCAAGCAGCAAGGTGATAATAAATAGCTCAAAAGTAAGTGCTGTCAGTAATGAGACAAGCCTGGATCCAAACCAAGGCTGATTTTATCTTCTGCCCTTAGAGCAGTCAGAAGTGATGCTGGTGAACCTTCCTGTGGTCAGAGTTCCTCTTGCTGTAGGCTCCCCAGCTGTGCAAGGTGGCTGCAGTGACAGGGGCAGACCTGTGCTCCTGCCTCTCTTGTGGCACCATAAAGCCTTTGTTTAGGTGCCCACTGCGTGTTTTCCTGGAACTCCAGCATCTCTCGTGATGTTTGCTCGCTCCTTTGAAAGGCTGCTTTGTAAAGCCTGGCTAACAGCTGAAAAAGCCATGTGGCTGCTTAGCCAAAGAGAAGAATACAGGGTGTGTGATGCATCCTTCCTTGATGCCAGGTTTCTGTGTCTACCTGTTTCACAGCAAGGCAAGGAAATAATTGTGTAGGCTATTGGAGTGATAGTTACTTCTGGATACGGGCAGCAGTAGCTTTTCTCTGGCCAAGTGCTGTCTTGTGCCTGCTGCCAGGGTCTGCAGCAGCTCAGAACAGAATTCACACTTGTGTGGTTTGCAGAGCTCAGCTGTGTGTCTGCAATACTCCTCTGGGTCAAGCTGGTCTTCATTACTGTATTTGTCTCCTCATTGGCTGGGAACTTCTGTTCGTGCAGGTCTGCTAATTATTTCTGCTTCATCTGGCACTTTTATTCATGGAGCAGCTCCAGAGATCCATAGCAACTGCAGGTTCCTTATTGTGGATGGAGTCCCCCGGCAGCTCAGCGCTGCTGTCGAGCAGAGGACCTGGTCCTGGGTGGCAGCAGGGACAGCTCCTTCCAGGCCCTGCTCTCAGGGACCCAGAGATGTGTGTGAATCCTTCCCAATGGAGCTGTCTGCTCCCATCGCAGCGTGCCGTGCTCCTGGCTGAGCAGTGACTAATCCAGGGGCCCTGGCTGTGGGATTTTCCCAGAGCTGCTGCCTGGCTGGTTGTGCTCTGGGTCATACCATAGCAGTGCTGCCTGCTTGGTCTGCCTGGGCTGCTCTCCTTATTCTCCCTGCCTCACTTTCATCTCTTCTCATTTATCTGTCGTGAACAAAACCAGCTCTAGGAAGAGTCATTTTAGGATGTGATTTCATATTTATCTTGTGGTTTTTCCTCTGTGTAGGATCGAAGTGATCTCTCTGCTTCTGTCAGTATTTCCCCTCTTGTTAGAGAAAAAAAGGATGGGGGTGGGAGGGTGCTCTAGGTATGAGATGCTGCAGCAGACACAAATTTGTGTTTTCTAAAACACTGCCAAGAATTAGGTAGGTGTTTGTGTGCAGCTGGCAATAACTCTGTAGAAAATACTTGTCCAGTAAGTTTGGGTGATGCTTTTTTTCTCAAATTAATATCAGATTATCCACAAAGCTGTGGCTAGGTGCTTGTAGAGCCTGTAAAAGTGTGATTTAGCACTAGAGCACAAAGCCTCAGCTGCCTATAAAAGGGGGCTGCATTTGAGGAATTCTGTAGTGGTCTGTAGAACAATAGTTTTTTTTTTCACCCAGCAAAATGAGGTCAATTATTTTGAGTATGTTCTTGATCAGTTTTACTTCTGTTTCAAGCTTATGTTGTTTGATGAACTAATATTAATTTGTTAATTTGAAGGTGGCTTTTAAAAGGCATTTCTGGCCATGTTTGGCTTGGAGACATGAAGGGAAAGCAGAATTTATCCATAATTAAATGGGTGTTTTGTGTAAACCTTTTCCCTCCAAGATAATGGCTTATTTGTTATTATCAGGAGAATTCATTTGTACCTTGCTGTACTGCAGCCATGGCTTTCAGACAAGATCTGAAGTTAGCTGTGCTGGCTTGAGCCTCCTTGGTGTTTTCTGGGGAGTTCCTGCCAAAGCTATTTTGCTGTTTTTCGCCACCCTTCTGCTTGCATGCAGCACCCAGAGCAGAGCAATCTGTGCTGGTGGCACGGCTGTCACCCCAAAATCCTTCCTGTTGGTTCTGTCCCGAGGCTGGCACCACACCCATGCTGCTGGCTGAGTGCTGCTGGCAGGCAATATCTGATTTTCCTCAGGCACAGTCCAGTGGGTACCATTTTGCCCCTGCTGGGAATGCCCAGCTCCTGCAGTGGGAAGGAGGGAGGGAAAAGGGGCTGGGCACTGCTGGTTTGAGTGAGAAGAGCCCCAGCTGTTGTGCCTGGGACAGCTTTCACCTTCTGGAAAGATGCTGGGACTTGAATTACTCCATTGGGCATGAATGGAGAAATTTGCCTCAATTTCTCTAACAGGGAAGGGAAAGAGGAAAATATCTGTGCCAGAAAAAAAGGAAGGAATTATCAGGAAAGTATGTGTATTTTATAAGGTGGTATCTGACTGCCTTCAAATTTTTTTTTATTCCCAATTATTTGGGCATGACTAACTTTAAAGAGTAGTAAACATGGACATGTTGTGGGAGGATCTTTATTGAAGAACAAATGAAAAGTGATAATTTTTGCTTTGAATCATGTCTTTAAAAACTTAAGGCATTGAAAAATTTACTTAAGAGCTTTCTCTTAGCTGCCCTTCTTAGTGGTGTATCTGAGCCAGCTATATTGGTTTTCTGCCCTGAGAGAAGGGGTCAGCCTGTGAGATTTCACAATGTCACTTCTGCTGCAAAACATCTCTGTCCAGATTTCTCAACTGCACCTACCTGTGCTGAAGTGGGGGCTCTGTTTCTCTGCCCAGCAGAGTAGCAAAGAGTAATCCCTACAATGAGCATATAGCATCCCATGGTGTGCCAACAGCAGCGTTGGGAAAACACCCTGGGGAGCCAGGAAAAGCTCATTTGGGGAGGGAAGGGAATCACTGCTCCCCCAGGCTGCCAGTTCAGCTGTAACTGCAGAGGTGGAAGGTGGTGGCTGAACTTTTTCAAATAAATGTACCCTTCCAGCTTACTTGGGATGAGTCTTTATCTGGTCTTGCTTTAAATAGAAGATTTATTTTTCCTCTTAGCTCTGTGCTGCTGGCAAGCAGCAAAATGAGGCTTGTAATCTAGACAAGGTCTGATCCAGACCTCCACTGCAGCTGCATTGAGTAGCTTGTATTGATTTGTCAGCAGACCCTGGAGGGTTTGTTAATGACAATTTACCTGTCTGGCTTGCTCTGAGGGATTAATGTTTGGATTGAATCAATTCCGAAGCCTGTGACTTCTTGCAGGAAAGATGGAGAAGTAACATTTCCAGATATTTTTAGGATGGGGAGAAGGGAAATCAAGTGTGGTTGATTTTATTTATTTTTTTTTAAGTCCCTTCTGCAGGAGAAGGGAAAATCTGAAAGGATAAGTGAAAAGTCTGTAGTAACTACAGTAACTATATGGACCTAATATCTTTTTAAAGGAAACCTTTAGAGTGAGATTATGCAATCTCTTTAGCATATGGAATTGCTATAACACATTCATAGGAGCATTATAAATTTGTTACCACAGAATAATGATTAATATATCTATTTTGCAATAGATACAGTTGTACTGCCCATTAGCATATACAAATGTGTTGTCTGGTTGCTGACATAGCTGCAAAAGGGAAAAAAATCCCTGGAAATATCAATAATATCAATATCAATAATACTAACTTTTAGGCAAAGTATCTGGAAAATTGTATCCAGAGTGGAAAATACATGTAAAATGATATCTGAAGTTCTATGGCAGATAGAGAAGGAATTAATATTTCTTGAGAGGATCACAAGAAAATAAACATCACATCTTCATATGTGTTCATATATATATGTACACCTTTTTATTACTAAGTGGTTTAAAATAATACAGTATTAAAAGACTAGCTGTAAATTTCCCCTGCAGTACATGAGAATTGCCTTGAGCTACAGGTTGAAAAATAAAGAAATTAAGTACTTTATTAATAAACTGAAAGCATTTGGAAGGATTAAAGTGCCATATCACTCCAACATTATCTATTGTTCAAGCAGAAAAATATTTATAGTGTAAGAGATGTACCTTTGTTCCTTGGCTGATGGAAGGTTCCAAGGTGCAACCTTGACCTGGTTCCCCATTAAAAAGTGTGTGGTGAACAATAGGGGAGTCATCTCTGACTGTTGTGGGCTACCCTGATATTGAATCCTTTCAGAGAGGCAGAAGGCCTTGTTCTCTATCAGTATGATCTCTGTACCTTTTTCAGGATGCAGTAATAGTGTATGTGGTGACTGTAGTCCTTTTCTCTAGGGTTCTCAAAACTTCAGAATAACCGATTCACTTATGTGGTCAGGAGAACAAAAAGACAGGTGTTGTTTTTGCACCATTCTTGCCTTTGGGGAAGTGGGAACAAAAAGCTAATCAGGTATTTGGATGTCCTGAACTGCAAACAGGTGTATTGATACCTTGATCTGTCTGGTCCATGAGAATTAAGTTTATCTAGAAAGACCAGGTCCTACCAGTTCTTCTGCAGCTTGACACTGCATATTGAGATGATCCAGCTTCTCAATACAAAAAGAATGACCTCATGGAAAAGCAGTAGGTAGGAACAGAGAAGTAGATGTTAGGGAGCTGAACTTGGCCTACTGTGCAATTGGGTGAGCAATGAGCAAGTGCAAAAAGAAGAGAATGGAACATTTTCATAGCATTTGACTGTTTGATTGCCTTCATCATGTAATTGAGTTACAGCATATGTGGGTGCACCATTATGGTAAGAACCATTTTATTTTCTTGCCTCCCTCCCTGTGACCCTTCCCATTTCTTGGAGATGTTTCAGCTGCTGTGTCTTGCATTCTCATGTCTAGCTGAACAAGAAGGGGTTAAGGAATGTCTAGCACTCACACTGAGACCAGTGCTGGAAGAAGGTACTACAACATCACTAGTCCTAAGATAAATGCATGCATCTGGCAAAAGTGCATTCTTCCATGTTCATTATAAATAAATAAAAGCAAATGCATCTCTCTCTTTTCTTCTTGGCAGAACCAGCTCCTTGCAAAAGGCTTGCTGTTTATGGAGGAGAAGGTCAAGCTGTGTGAAGGTAACTATAGTAGGAAACCTATTTTGGAAGGGTGTTGTGCTTTGATGTTTGGCCAGATGAGATGATTTGCATGTCTGGAAGGCATACAGCCCTTTCTGGTGCTGTCCTGGGTGTCACACTCACAGCCCCTGAGGGGTCCTTGTGAGGCTGAAGAGAGGGAGGGCTGTCTGAATAACCTCAGAGCCACGGTGCTCCCACCAGCCATAACAGCATCACAAAAGCAGGAACAGGGGTCTTGTGTGGCAGCTGAACCTGGGCTCATATCATAGCAGTTCTGGCCTGAACATGGATCCTGTTGCAAAACTGCTTGGAACTGCCTTCTGCTTTTCATTTCTCAGTGGGATTGGCAGCTTGATGTAAGCACAGTTTTGGTTTCTCTGTCATGCTTTTGAGAGCTGAACTATCAAGCTTTGTGTAAATTTAAAGAAAAGGACAATCCTTTGGGTGAGAATGGAATCCTTCAGGAAAGAAGCTGATCACACCTGGAGTTGTGTTCAGAGTCCTGCAGGGCCTGTGGGCCAGGGCAGGTGTGCTGGACCTGTGGGGAGCTGGGCACATGCAGTGAGTGTTTGCTCAAGGGAAGCCAGCACGTCTTTATTCAAAACCAAGCTGCTCTTTGGTTTGACCCAGTTTCCTAGCCTGCAGGGAAGATCCCTTGCTAATCACCAGTGCCTTGTATGTGGGTCATTAAATGCCAATAGATGCTTACAAGCTGACATCATTGCTGGTCCTGGGCTCCTGTGCACCACTCTTCTATCTCTCATTTTTCTGTCCCTAGCCTGAAGTGACACTGGAGCCACTTGGCTGTGCAGGCTGGCATCACTGCAGGAGATGACTCATGGGCACCTTTCTTTTGTAATGTGTGGGTTTGTTGCAGGTCTTGTGGTCACAGCAATGAGGATTTCTTGTACACACTTCTTGGTTAGTTCTGTCTTCCTGGAAATCTTATACTGCCCCTGCACCCAGGCAGAGTGGCTGCAGGGCATGGCAATGTTTTATCTCTGTCTATTTTTCAATCACGGCCTCTTTGACGTGATTTTTCTTTGTACAATCTGTCGGAATATCTTTCAATGCCTGCAGGATTTATGATTTCTTGAAGAAACAAGCCATTCCTGCTTCCCCTTCAGAAGGAGAAGTGATCTCTGACATTTCATTCTGTCTCCAGACAGCAAAGCATTGCAGAGGAGGGAAAAATTTGAACATTCAATTAATCTGTTTCCTGTTGTGTTTTTCACTTACACTTGGCTGTTGTGGGGGTGCTGGGTGGTTTCTTGTCTGCCTGCAGTTCCAGTTTTGAAGCCAGAGTCATACCTGACACAGTGGAGCATCTCTTTGAACCTTTCTGTGGTTCTTAGTGGGCTGGCTGGCTGCTCAAAGAGAAATGTCTGCAGGATCTAGTCCTGCTGGATCTCTGCTCTCTGGCTGTGTCCTAAGCAGCACAGCCCATGGGCAAGCACAGGAAAGGTCTGTGTGGAAGTCTGCAGATGAGGAAAGCACTTCAGTACAGAGTGGTAAGGCTCCTTTGAGCTGCAATTTTACATGTGTTCCAGTTCCTCATGTAGAGCCTTTAGTGACCTTGAGGCTGAGCCTTCAAACCTGTGTTGAGTGACCATTTCCATTACTGCTCCTTGAGTCTAGACTGCTTCTGAGCTCCAGCTGAGGCTTTGTGAGAGGTATTCTGGAAAATTCTTTTGTGAGAAACTTGGGGTTTAAATCTGGCTCTGTATTTGCACCTGAGATTTCCAGGGATGTATCTAAAACTTGAAATAAACATTGCAAACCTTCAGCAACAAATAAATATTAGAAGCTTTGGGCCCAGATGCTGAGGAGTGGACAGCTCTGTAAGCCAAGCCTATGAGCATAATTTGATCACAATTGTATTTCTGTTATAGGAATCCCAAGATACACAGCTTAGTCTGCCTTCATTTTAAGTACCCAGTTCCATTTGGGGGTGTTCGAATTAGTCATAGAAGGGTTGGGCCACAAGAGGATTTTGTTTGGGAACCTTCACAAGTGCCTCATTTGTCATTAGTGCCTTTGTTGGGATTCCTGGCAGGTAGCTGGCAACTCTTGGTGCTGAGTGGGTGCAGGAGGGGGCTCAGCTCTTCTGGATGCTCTCCCTGACTCAGTTGCAGGATGGTGTTGGATGAGGAGCTGATGTTGGCTGTGACCTGCTGGTTCTCAGATTCAGCTGTTTGTGTGTGGGCTCTCCCCTGCTAGCTGAGCATGTTCACTGTGAGCTGTGCAATTGCACAGTCCTGGGCTCTGGAGTTCAAGCCTCTGGTTGGAGTTGGAATTGGTCTCATGTTTTTCACAGAACAAACAATGGTCACAGCTTTGTCTCTGTCAATTAAGGGGAAGCTTAGCTGAGTGATGTCCAGTTTTGGGCAGAAACTGCAGAAGTGAAGTCTCTCTTACTTGGGGAATTAGAGAGTACTTGGAAATTCCAACTTGCTTTTAGTGTCCCTGTCACTAAAACTCTCGCTCCCAATCTCTGTTTCGTAGGTGAGGATCGCATTGATGTCCTGTCTGAAATCTGGGATCACTATTTTACAGAGACTCTTCCTACACTCCAGGCAATATTCTACCCGGTCCAGGTAATCCTAATTACAGTTCAGTCAGGTGAAGCAATGTAACTGCAATGCCTGCTAATGGCAAGTGGTAGCTTCTCTGCCAGCAGCACTGTTTGGCCAGCAGCTAAATACATGTCAAAACCTTTAAACTAAATCTTGGAGGAAGTGGAGTTTTTCCAAGTATTAACTGTAAGAAGGACTGCTAAAATCTACTGGACAAGCACAGTGTTTTGGTCTGAATTTATTCCCAATTGTCTGCTCTCTGTGCTTAGCTGAGCTTGCACACTGAAATTGTAGGACTGTACCTTGTCTAGACTGAAGCTCTGGGCTATTTGTATTTATAGTTCCTTCTCTTTTAAGTAGCTGGGACTGTTGGTTCAGTGACAACACTGGAAATTTGTCTTAGAGGTATAAATCTGATGACTAGATCAGAAGAAACTGTGTTTAACTCACCCTAATGACTTTTGAAGGGCTTGTATCCCATTTGTGCCTTTGGGAAATCCTCAGCTGAGTTTTTTGTAGTTTCAATAAGGGGACATGTAAGTCTATGGGCAGAGGAAGAACGAACACTTTATGTAAAACCTTTCCATGCTGAGTATTTTGAAAGCTGAGTATCCCATCAGAAGTGTTGAGCTGTATCATTTTTTTTTTAATGTAGATTTAGTCAGGGTTTCCATATGAGCAGTCTAATTACCTCCCCAGCCTATTTGGAACTTTTCTGCCATCAGAGAAAAAGAAAAATGTACCTCATGTGGAGAATGACGTTCTTGGAAATGCTAGCCTCCTCCCCTTGACTTTTGCCTCTTCTGGAAGATGTTATTTCCAGAGCCTTTTAAAATTATTTTTCCCTTGTATTGTTTGAAAGGCAGCAGGTAAAGCTCAAAGCTTGCCCTTTTCCTCTAATCCTATTAAAGCCGGCATTTCCTAAAAGAGAAAGGACTTCTGCAAAGACAGACACTAACCTTTCTACTGTGTTTATTTTTGTTCTTTCCTTGCTGCAGATGCCTGAAGGTAGGTGTTTGACAGGTAAAACTGTGCACCTATAATACCCTCCCTTTCTCTCTTTTTGCAGCAACTCTCAGTGAGGCAGTGACCTATTTAAGCAGGGGTTTGTCTGCACTGCAGCTACCTGTGTACTGTGAAGGCACTTGAGCTGACTGTGTGTCATACCCACTGATGCCAACAATTCTGCCACTTAACAGAAAAATCTACTGCCCTGCTATTAAATATCTCTGATGAGAAATGGGACAGAGGTTACAACACTGTGGATACAGCTTTTGGAAGTAACTTGGTCATTAGTGGTGAAACGATGGCTATGGGATGTTGAGATTCTTTGAAAGCATAATTTTTTTGCTGTATCTGTCTTGTCACAATGTCTGAGTCATTCAAAATATGTTAGCAAAGCTGTAAAGTTCGGGAAGTATTGCCACTTTCTGGATGAGGAATTGAAAGGTAAACAAACAGGATATTTAAAGCTTTGTGGGCACTTAAGTATTACACATATGTATGGATTAAGCTGCCTAAATACATCCAAGAATTTAACTCAGAGTAAGTTGCACTACCACCGAGAGAGTTGCTGGTGCAGCAAGAAATAGCTCTTATGCCAGGCCAGTGTCCTAATAACAAGATTGGGTTTTTCCTAGAAATAGGGAACTGTATGAAACCCTTGATGCAGTGTGTCACAACATGTGAGGAGAGCTTGTCCAGCCAGTGCCTTCCATCAAGCTGCAGTTCTTTGTACACTGCTCTGGTACATGGAAGAGTCAATTTGTTTGTGATTCCCCTTCCTTTCCTACCAATACCAGCAGGATGGTTTAGTTGTGCTGTTCTGTGATGCCAGCAGTTGCCCATTCAGAATGAAACTGAGTCAGCCACAAGTGTGAGTGTATGTTACCTAAGGTAGTAACTCACACCAGCCTTGTATCTCAGCCAAGTTTAACCCCAAGGCTCATGGCTTTTGCAGAAATATGACCTTTAAGCAGACAAGTAAATTGCTGTACAGAGGGAAACTATGTAAACAGGTCACTGGCTTTCCTATAGTTGCAGCTGTTGATGTGACTGTTGGTGTGGAAAAAAGAATAGCAAGTCTTGTTTTGCTTGGCACAGAAACATATTTGCATTTTGAAATGGGGTATGAAGTTAATGGGACTAAACTGCATAATATAAATAAAAAGTTTGCAGCTGCTGAAATATAGTTTCAAGATAGGCACTGGTCTTTCTTGGATGTTTTTTCCCTACACAATGATAGTTTAAAACAGCAAACTACTTTTATTATGGCCAAGCTGCCCTCCATAATATTGGTTTTAATTCATATTTACATATTTATAATGCTGTTAATTATGATACACAACCTGTTATGAATTAATGATTAACTGCTGTTAATTTCTTCCAGCTTAATATTTGCTATGTTCAGTACATTATAGAGATCATAAAATGATTTCCAAGCAGACCATGGGGCAGAGATTAGCATACTGAGAAGAACAAGGCAAACTTTTCAGGTTGGAAAGTGCTGGGCAGGGCTGGAAGGAAAATTTCTGCTACTGAGTTGCAGTGGGGCAAGAGAAAGTCATACAGATATTAAACATAGCAGAGGGAAAGGTGGTAATACCAGAATGCCAAATGGATCTAGACTGTGTTTAAATATGCTGAGAAATATCATCTGTTAGGCCTTCTCACTTGTGTTGTTGATGTAAAAAAATAATGCCTTGCAGAGGATATTAAAGCTGTTGATTTTAAAATGATACTTGGTTCAAGCAGTCTTGCTATCTTTGCTCCAGCCTAAATCCTAAAATCTGTAATGGACTAACTTGTAGTTTTTGTCATATCAGCAAGGTCTAAAGTGCAGATGTTGAGCAAAAAGCAGGTACAATATAGGTCAGAGGTAGGTTTAATTAAGAAATATTCTGAAACAGCTTCTTTCCCACCAAGTCTTTTCTACTTTCTCAGCTCCAAATGCCAGAAGCACAAGCTACATCCAGCCTGGGCTTTTTTGTGAACAAATTGGATGGCAAGTGGGTTTTAGGAATATAATAAATAGTCATTTGGTGAACTACAGGCCCATTTCTGGCTTCACTACAAACCTAGTGCTGCCACAGATGAGGTGATGCCCACTTAAGATTTTGTGTGAGACTGAGAGGGAAGAAATTAAAGAGAAGCATGAATCCTCAACATGAATGGCTGGGGGCTGTTTTGCCACAGCAGCAATGGGCAGAGCAGACCCTCCTGTCTGTGTGCCCATGTGCTGGTACTGTGCTCACACATCCCTTTATCTACACTTGGATTTTGCCTTCTTTGTTTTTTAGGGTCAGGAGTTGACTATCCGTCAGATTGCTCTTCTTGGCTTCAGAGACTTGGTCTTGCTAAAAGTAAAGTTGGAAGAAATTCTTCCCCTGGTCCAGACAAAGGTTCCAGCTTCCATTGTCCAGATGCTGTTAATTCTGCAGGTGAGGAGCCTCTGCTCTTCTTTGTCTGACTCACTTGGGTACCTTGACCTCCTTGAAGTCATACAAGCACTGGAGGAAAAGTGGGGAGATGAGAGGGTGGGATATGTGCCTGTTTGGGAGTGGTCAGAGTTAAAATGAGAACTGAATTTCGATGCCCTGAGCTTTCCTGGGAACAGGTAAAGATGTTGCCTTGAAAGAGCCAGGTTTTTGAATTTTTTTTTTGGTGCCTCTCTTCCCCATCTAGGAACAGTGTCAGGACTAATTTTTTTCACACAAATTTTCATCTTCCAGCTTGTCTGAATGCCTCTTTGTGGCCTAGTTTTCCTGAGTTCTCAGCTTTGCAAGGACAGGGCAAATTTCATCACAGCAGATAATGGAATTTGTCTGAACTGTGGCTCTGGCTGCTTGACATCATCTCCTTGGCTGGCTGGGATGCTGAGTAGTGCCCATTAGAGGAGAAATACCTTTTGGCAGCAGGCAAAATGAAAGGCCATCTTTCAAAGGCCTCTCCCAAGAGATCTAGAGCATCTGTGATAACTCTCCTCTTTATCCAGATCTCGACAGAATACTTTCCAGGCATGCCAAATACAGCCAGTTTTGGCTTTTTCTTATACTGCCCAGCCTGACAATCCTGAAAAATGCTGTCTTACATGTTTGAGTTGATAGAATCATAGAATGATTCCTCTGAACCACGTGCAGGACTTTTCATTTAATCTTGTTGATTATCATGAGGTTTGCATAGGCCCATATCTCGAGCCTTTCAAAGTTCCTCTGGGTGGCATCCCTTCCCTCCAGCACACCAGACAGCCTGGTGGCTTTTATTTCTTCTCCCACATAGTGGGTGTCTGAGAATGAAAGTTTATGAAGCACAACCAAAATTGTGAAGTGGCTAAGCTGGTAGTTCTGTATGAGTTCTCACTGTTCTGGTGTTCCAGTGACCCAGACTGGAACAGCAGGTGATATTAAAGTGCTACCTCAATTTCCCTGAAATGTTTTTTTAATACAAGAATCTTGAGAGCAAAGAGCATCTCAGAGTAGCACATTTGAGGAAAAAAGCTTATTGAGGCTTTGCAGGAAGTTAAGTCTGAACGGTTTCTGAAATTACTGTTAAATTGGTTGGTGTTATCTACCATCTTCACATCTGTAAGCTGAACCACAGAGGGTGCTTTGCCTGCAGTCCTGCCTAGGAAAAGAGCAATGCTTTGCCCAAGGCATGTCAAGGCTTTTCTACAAAGAGGTGTTTTCTGGTAGAGCCACCCTGGCATGATGACATTGCTGTGGTACACTGTGCACATCCTCAGTGTGAGCACACCTTGTACCTTCCTGTCACTTGCTCAGAAAAAAGAACTCTCTGCTCAATGTCCATAGGGTGTGACTGTAACTTAAACAAGGAGATTGGCCTGAAAGGCACCCAGATGTCCATCAGCTCCAAAAGTTTAACTGACACAGTTGGGGTATTCCAGTACAGAGAGAATTGACAGACCCCAGGCTTTATTAAAAATCTTTTGAGGGTAAAGTTAACTTCTTGTGTTTGTTTTTTTTCAGAGTGTCCATGAACCTACTGGCCCCACTGAGGGCTACCTACAGCTGGAAGAACTGGTCAAGCAAGTGGTATCACCATTCTTAGGTCTGTGTGAGGATCACAGCTCCTCTGGTAGCACCTGCTTGCTTGGTAAGACATGCACATTGTACTGAAGCTCTTATTGGGGTACACAGCTTGGGTAATGGGAGGCATTTGTGCTGGAAAGGAAACAGTACATGAGACACAGAAACAAAGGCTAGAACACCCTTGAGAAGGCCCTGATTAATGATTCTGAACACAGATTTTTGTGAAGACTTTTTCTTTTCCATGACCTAGTGAACTGTTAGTGCTCCATCGCTGCACACACCCACCCACAAAGTCTCCCCTCTCTCTGGACATGGACTGGATTTTAAAACCCCTTTGTCCATGCGTGGTGTACTGCTTTCACCACAGTGAGAGACTGCACCTGGTCCTTTGCTGCCTGCTCTCTGTCCCTGCTTGCTGCCCTGCTTCAGCTGCTGCATCACTCAGCCTTTGCAAACAGCAGAGCTGTTGCATATCAGTTCTGATGGGTGACAGGGATTTTGCATGAAGTCTTCCTTCCATCTGAGAATTCTGTTTAAAAAACCCCAAATTAGAATTCTGTGTTTAAAGTATGCATAAACATGTCTAGGTGAGAGAATTGGCAGCTCACTTAAGGAGGAGTATGCTTATTCTGGGCAATTTCTTCACGTGGTGCAGGAGCTCTGCTTACACATGTGGCCAGCCAGAAGAGATTGGCTAGCTAATGGGCATAGTGTTACTGATTTGATAGTCAAGAAGATTTAAATAGAGCACGTGAAGAAAGTTCCAGTCTCCCTCTCTTTTTACTAGCTTTAGCTTTTGCTTCAATGCAAAAAATTGTACCAAGCTGGAGACCCACAGCCTGCCTTGTACTACACTTTAGCAGCATATGGGAAAAGATGGTCTTGTGGTAGAAGAACTTATCAGAACTCAGACAATCTGTGCCTGTAATAATCTCATGGCATTGCTTTAGGAAAACTGTGGCTCAGGATTTTTGTTCTTGTGGTTGCTGGGCAATCATGTATCTTCTGTGCAAGTCAACATGGTTGTGTAGTTCAGTGTAGGTTTGCAGATCTGATCCTAAGGCTCAATCCCCTGTAAAAGTTGGACTTTGACAAATTTGATTGCTTTGCTGTTTATGGATGCTGCTGGGATAGCTTGAAAGATTGCTGCCTGACCTGACCTGAAGTTTCTAACCATCCTGGATTTCTGCCAGCTGAACAAGGCATTTGTGCCATTAAAAAAAAAAAAAAACCTACACAAACTAGCCTTGTAAAGTTTATATGCCTTAAAATAATTGAACTTATTTTGATTTTAGCTGTCATTTATTTGTGTATATTTCCAAGGTGGCCTTTTACCCTTGCTCCACCCTGTGCTGAGCATGAGGAAAGACGGAATTTGTGTTTGCAGTACAAGACAGGGACTGCAAGACAGCACTTTTCTAGGAATAACCTTGGTATTTTCAAAGTGCTGCTGTGGAGGTGGCTTCTTTTCCTTAACTTTGACTTGTAATCAGACTTCTTTCTCTTCCTCTCTCCCTCTTTCAGTCATCTTTTTGCTTTCTCAGAACCAGTTTCTTTTCTCACTGAGCAGCTTGTAGTGATGGTGAAGCCCAGCAGGTTCCCCATGGTAGCTTTTGGGAAGGTGCTGTTGGGCTTTGGGTGTGCTTGTTTTCTACACAGCTTCTCTGGAGGCCAAACTGCCCTCTGGACTGGATAAATGAGTGTTGGGAAATGTGACTGAAGGTGTCTGATCCCAGCTGTGGATGTGTACATAAGGCTTCAGCCTGCAAGGCTGCTGTACCTTAAGCTGATTTAAAGCAAGAGAGGTGTGAAAGGAGACAGGACTGCTCAGAGGGGAATTGTACATGGCAGCATTCCCACCTGCTCTCTGTTAGCCCCTTTTTTGCTTTGCCTGTGTAAATTAACCATAACCTGTGTGGTAAGGATGGAGTATGCCAAAGGGATCCAGCTGGCTAAGAAACAAGGTTTATGTTGGGGATAGGAGAGAAGATAAAACAGCCACACATCACTGCTGATCCGAGGTTGCTTGCTAAAAAGTCCCAGAAAAACCCCTCCCAGTTTATATTCCTGGTCATAAGGCATCAAAATAAAAATAAAATTTCTAATTAAGCTATGCATGACAACTCCCTTAAGAGACTGTCTTTTGTGGCCAAGGAAGTAAAGGGGGAAAAATAAAGCAATAAATACTTGTTCAGAGTTTAGCCTAATTTCACCTTATTTTTTTCTCAAGAATCATATCCCAATGCCCTTTAACACCACAGCTTGCTGTGGCTTGAGCTGCCATAAAGAGTGTATTTACTGTAACCAGCCTCAGAAATGATTGTTGCATACTCTTAAGCCTGAAATGAACCATTTTGAATTGATGTATTACTGGCAGTAGCAGGGTGAAGTGTTGGCTGCTCACCTGTTCCTCCCTGCAACAAATAGTTTATTTTCTGCTTTTCTTCCTGATACAAGCTTCCAAAACGCTTAAAAACTTCAGTGAAGAGTGCTTTGCTTTGTGTTTTGTTGCTCTTATGTTCTGCAGTCTTGGTTGGAAGCCTTTTATATCTTTTAAAGGCTTCTGACTTTATGAAATGAGACCCTGCACTTCAGTGAAGGTTGTGAGAAACAGAGACACATAGGGAATGGCTCCGTCAGCTGCTGCAGGGATAGACCCTCAGGAGGTGTCCAAAATCACATGGAACATTGCAGGGGGGTGGAAGGCAGCAGGTGAACAGTAACAGTGTCTGACTCAACCTGCTGGGTGGGATTACAGTGAGCCAAGGTGAAACTCTATCCCCTGCCTTCCTTCAAGCTTTAGGTGCCAGAATTGAAATGTGCTTCACAATGCTGCATTGGGAACTGTGTCTTGGGTGTGTGCTTTAGGCCAGGGATTGCTCCTCCTTAATGTTGTTGCTGAGCAGATTGTACAGCCCACTCCCATCCACGCTGTGTCACTGCCTTTCCTCTTCAGCACAGTACTGCCTTTGCCTTGTGCCCCTTTCCCCAGCTGTGGACTGCTCCTGTGCACTGCTACGTGTTTTCTGTGTCCAGCCTCCAAACCAGACGTGTTGCAGAGTGGATGAAATGTCATTTTTCTGGCATGATCTTTAAAAAATATGGTGGGACAATGCCAACAGAATGGCCTGTTCCTAGGCAGATGGAGAGACAGTGCAATGTAAGCATCAGGAATTTCACATTGACAGCAGTTAATGGCATTTCCTGAGAAATTTTTCAGAGAAAGGGATGGCAATTCAAATCCCCACTGAATGTTTCTTTTGGAGACTTCTACCACTTTAGTATCATTTTAATGAACCTGCATGTGTGAGAGTACCTACTTGGTCCTTACCCCTTGAAAAGAGCGGACTCAGGATGCTCAGGAGAATCCTCTTGGCTGCAGTGGTGACATTTTGGCTGACTTCTCTTGCAGGCAGCAGCCCCTACAGCAGGATGGGAGGTCTCTCCTCTCTGGGGCAGAGGCAGATCTCCTTCCCCAGCACACACCTAGCAGTGTGAACTAGTGAGCTGCAGTGGTAATGAGGTGGGGCACTGCAGCTGCACACGGAATTCTCTGCGTTCCCCAGCACAGCCCAGCAGCATGGGCAGTGCTTCGTCTGTGTGCTGTTGACCATTCCTGCTCTTTCTCTTCCAGAGAAACGGTATTCCAGATCCCGTCCCAAGGCCCTGACCCCCCTGACAGAGCAGGAGGGCGAGGCTTACCTGGAGAAGTGTGGCAGCATCCGCCGGCACACGGTGGCGAACGCGCACTCGGATCTGCAGCTCCTGGCCATGGCCTCCATGATGCACACGGGGATGGTGGTGGAGGAAGCAGACCCTGCTGACAAGTGCAGCCTCCTGCTGCAGCCCAGCTGCTTCAGCCACAGGCAGTGCTCCAGCGAGCCCAGCATTGCCGACGGCCCCGACGGGGTGGTGGCAGCAGCCAGCAGGCAGGAGCCTGCCGAGCTGAACTGCACCTCTGTCAGCTAGGAGCACTCTGGCTGAGGAGAGGAGAGGACAATGGTGTGCACTGAGCTGGACAAAGGGGTGTGTCATCCCTGCCGGGGGAAAAAGAGAAAAATAGGAATTCTGCTCGTGTCATTGAAATGGGCTCGAGGGTGCCCACGGCTGAGGATGCTCTCTAGGTGGGTGCCCACGGCTGAGGATGCTCTCTAGGTGGGTGCCCACGGCTGAGGATGCTCTCTAGGTGGGTGCCCACGGCTGAGGATGCTCTCTAGGTGGGTTTTTTTACCAGCCTGGGGTCATTGTTGATGGAGGTACCAGGCTGCTCCCAAATGACCACTGAGGGCTGCAAAGGTTTTGCTGTTGAACAGCACAGTCTGCCTTCTGTAAGCTTTCTCCCTCTACTAGTATACTTTCTACTAGTAAACTTTTTGGCATCAGGTTTCCTTCTTTTTCTTTGGTATGATACAAATTGAGTTCTTTCTGCTTCTCTCCATCTTTCCCAATTATGCTTGTTCTTTGTTCTTTGTCCCTGCAGTGGAGACCTCTGTCCTCAGTGTTCTGTTTGCTTCTGGCACTAGCATGGTGAATGCTGAGCACTTCATTTCTCTTCTAAAGTTGAACTCAGGGATGAAACCATTTGCATCCTGCAGAAGGGTCTGCTAAGGTGGCTTGTGAGAGGAGGAGATCCTTCACTTTGCTAAATCAAAATTAGTCAGACTTACTTTTTCCCCAGGCCCAAAGAGAACTGAGTATATGTGGAGTCTGAGCTGAGTACTTCATTTGTACTTTATTTGGTTTCAGTCATATATTGGGAGTTCTGGTGTAAATTGGGTGCAAAATATACTGAGCATCCTGGCATTTGGTATCAATTTGCTCTCAAAATTTCAGTGGTGATAGGGCTGTGAGGAAAGAGAAAATCAAATGGGAAGGAGATGCTGCACTTGTGTGGGAGATGTAAAGGTGCTTCTCAGCACTGGGCCATCGTGACTCCAGATCAGGAGGTGATGATCAGGATTTCATCCTGGTACTTTTAGCACTTGTGGATTTCATGAGACCAAGAATAATCAGCAGGGTGTGGAAAGGAGTCCTGTCTCAGTGTATTCATGAAGTGCTCCTGACCTCCAGTGGTATCTGACTCACTGCAGTATTGCTTTTAAGATAAAGTGAGGGCTCTTTGCAGTCTTTGGGCTTGTTTTTATTGTGAAGGTTAGGAGTGGGTCCAGTTTGCAGTCTGCAGTGTCTGCTTTATAGCATCTCTTGGTGCTCCAATGCTGCTTCTGTGGGGACACATCCAATCTGTTTGAGCTGTCCCCAGGACACTCTACTGAGGTCTTGCTAAGCAGATTTACAAGTGTAATTACAGGCTTAGAGGTGAACTGCAGTGCTGCCTTAAATGTCAAATCCCATTAAAAATATGGACACAACACAACTACCACTTGAAGCTACTCCAAATGGTACTGTAAATAAGTGTGTCTTAACAAGGAAACAGAGGATTAGGGTGAGCCTTCAGGATGTTTTTTGCATGCTATGACATTAACTGCAGAATTTGCCCTGCTTCTGTTGGGCATTAAACATCTGCTCCACTGGCTGCACAGCTCTGACCTGCCAGGATTTGGCATTAGTAGCACGTGCAGCAAAAGGACAACAGGTTATTATTTAGCCACAAAGCATCAGAAATAGCAGCTATGAGCACAAGCCATGCTGCCTTGATAAATGCGGGTGTTGATTTGTCTACTGTGGTTTGCAGTGTTGAGAGAGATACTTGGAAGAGCCTCCTTTTCCCTCCTGTCACCAGAGCCCTTGGTCTTTGGGGAAAGGCTGAGTGTTTGGATGCCCAGCTGTGCTTTCTGTGCCAAGAAAAGAGGTTCAGTTGTGTTGGCTGTCTCCTCCTCCTCAGAGCACCCACAGCCCAGCAGAGGGCAGGAAGATGTGCCTTTAAGCAGTGTTCCCTTCAGATGGATTGTAGGATAATTTACTCTCCTGTTCATAAATTGGGCTGACCAGGCCAACTTTGTGTCATGTGCCCCAGGCAGCCATGGATTGTGGTGGAGCTCCAGAATGTCTGTGGTGGCAGCCAAGCCATGCTGGTCTCAGCTTGGCACAGTCCCTGCAGTGTGGCACAGATGATGGTGTCCTGCTCACAGTTAATTTCTTTGCTCCCATGCTGATTTAAAGCCTTCTCTTAGCCACACTGACGTGTGTGCAGAGGTGGTCACCCTGCAGCATTTCAGTTCACTCTTATGAATGCTTTTCTTCTTTCTGCTTCTCCTGTAACCCATTTGCCTTCTGTAAATACCCAAACCATTTAGATTAGAGAGCAGCACCTTCTTTTATGGTGAAAACTAGAATGAATTATTTATTTCCTGACATATTCTTGGATCATCTCTAGGACTAATAGGAGTTAGTCCTGGTTTTAACTTGAAGTTCTTTTGTTTTACACATATGTATGATTTTAATTATTTTGGTTTTTTGTATCTGTTACTTTGCAAAAATTTGCACCAATCCCTCTGAATCATGCACTTGCCCCATTGTTTTGTTTTTATGGAGAATTAAAGCTGGTGGCTTTACTTTGTAAATGGAAGTAAACACAACAGTTGTGTAAACCACACCGAGTGTATGGTCATGACCACCACATTCACAGCCACATGAGATTGCACAAGCCTCTAGAAGTGCTTTTCTTGAACAGACTGGGGGAAGCTGAAGGTGGCTGGGAAGCTGTGCTGTGGTGGCAGCAGCTCTGAGGGCAGTGCTGAGCAGCTGCTCTCTGCTGAGGAAACTTCCAGTCCTCTGGAAGTAGAGACTATGTCCCTGTGCCAGAGCTGCAGCACGAGAAGCACTTGCATTTTGGATGCAGCGTTGTGGTTTGGGGGTGCACTGTGTTGCTGACCATGTCACAGCTGTTACAGGGTCACAGGGTGGGTTTTTTTCTTCCCTCGTGGTCACCAACTTGAGAAAACCTCCTGGAGGAGCTGTCAGAATGGGAAGAAGGAATTTCTCTCACCACCTCCTGAAGTCTATTACCTTCTACTTCGATAATGACCTAGACTGAATCACTTCTCATCACACTGAATCTGTCTTCCCTTTGTACTCTCTCCTTCTTAAGGTAAGTGATTTATTCTGTGTTCATGCAGTTCTGTCATAAACTTATTGCTGGGACTATTCTTAGTATCACTGGCCTTTTTCCTGATATTCCCTATAGCCAAGCACATGTTTTTATTAGCAGAAAGCAGAGCTGCTTCTGGCCCTAGCCATGTGAACAGCAACTTGGTTTATTTTTTTCTGTTTTTTTTTTTTTCCATCAGAAGACTTGCAGTATATCTTGCTGCTGGCACTGATGGCATCAGGGTGAACACTGCAGGGTTTGGATTGCCTTTTTTTTAGTCCAAATGGCAGTGGGTTCACCTGGAAGGCCTTCTGGCACTTGCCACTGATTCAGCAGATGGAAAATACTTGTCTCTTAGAGGCAGCCTGTGTCTCTCAGAGAGGAAAAACTGCAGGTCTAGTGAGAGACAAACTGTGGTACTTAACGGTGTGCTTACTTATGTGACCTTAATTTTATTGTAATCTCAGAGTAGCAGACTTCCCAACAGGATTCCCTGTTCCTTCCCAACCTGGCTCTTTCCCCATGGCAGCAGCAGGGCTCTGGGCCTGGCAGAGTGTACCTCCCTCCCCCTGGAGGAGAGCTGTGTGTTGGACAAAGCCACCAAAGGGTGTCTGAGCTCCTGAAGGAGGCCAGGCTGGCTGTGTTCCCTGGCTGCCCCTTTTCCCTTTGGGACGGGTCTGCACAGTGCCAGTGCTACTTCCCACTCAGAGAAGCAGGGGAGAAGGCAAGACCCACCCTGGCACCATTCCCCACAGTGCCCAGGGGATTTCCCAGGAGTACCTGAGCTGGAAATTCAGCCCACAGTCAGCATTCTCTGTAGGAAAGTCACTGCAAATTTTCCTGTTAATTAAAAGTGTGAAGAGCAGGGTATTTGGTATTTCCCTGAGCAAAGAGGAGGTAATTAGTCATCCTGTTCATATTTCAAATGTGGAAGGTGGATCTGGGGTGTTCTTGCTTGTCCACACATTTGGAGAGTGGTTTCTCTTCCCCCTTGCCCTTGGTAAGGGCACCAAGCATTCAGCTACATAAAGAAAAGCTTGAAAACAGAGGTAGCAGTTTTTAAAGCAACTTTGCTGCCAAGGTACAGCTCATTCTCATCAATGTGGTGCTCAAAATTGTATGCTGTAAAATAACTGCCACTTGCCACCTGAGAATTGGCTGCCTTTTATTCATTACTTGCATCTGAAGATACCTGGAGTACCCTTGTTAGTCATTTCCACCTGGGAGAGTAAGTGCTGTATAATTAATTGTTGTGCCAGTTTACATCTCTCCTCTGGAAGTTCATCCCTTCCAGGGGGCTAATCCTGCCCCAAGCACTTCTTCAGGTCTTGTGAAAGCTGTCCTAAGTCCACAAGGAGTGGCAGCTCAGATGTTTGAGTAGTTTGGGTGCATTTCTCCAAACCAAGTGATGAAAAGAAGTGACGACTGCAGTGCATAAGTAAGTGAACTGAAAATTGTCATTATTTATCAAGTTGCTTGCTGTGCATGGCCAACACACTCTTGGGACCACAAATACGGGCTTGTGCTCTCTCACCTGCATGGGAGAGAGCAGTAAAGAGGAGGTATATGCAGATAAAGGAAATAGCTGACTAGATTAATCTTCCCTGAACAATTGGTATAACAGAAGGTAGAGGGTTAATTATAGTTTGATCACCAGGTTTTGCAATGAGCAAAAGGAAAGCAAACTCCTTAAACAGAAAGACAATGGCTTGAAGGGTCCCACCTACCCTAAACTCCTGCCACAGCACAGAGCAGTTTTTCAGTAGCTGTGAATTGCAAGAATATTCATGGAGTTGTTCTTTGAAGTGTCCTATTTTGGCTTCAAAGCTAATTCCCACTTATGCCAAGAGCTAGTTGATAATTCTTGTGGCATAATTACTATAGATTGTGCAGTAACAACCTCTGTTACATTGGAAAATAGATTGGAGTCAGAGAATCATTCTTTCTGACCTTGAAATTTATTAAGACAGCTGCATTGGCTCACACAAAGGAGTTTTCTGTGGTTGTTGAATTTTGGTTGGTTTTTTTTTTTTTACTTTCATTTTCTTTTTTTTTTTTTTTACCTTTTTGTATGTTTTTTTCTTTTTTTTTTTCAACCCAAAGGAGTGAGTTCTGTTAGAATTGCTTGGGCTTCTCAAAGACAGACTAGTTACTAGATTCTCAGTCTTCAAGTCAGTACTGCAACAGGACTACCTGGAAAATGACAGAGTTTATTAATATTAAATGTCAGTAGGATACCACAGACTCTGTGCCATAATTCATCTGCCCTGCAGACCTCTGAAACTGATTTACACCTGTCACTGGTAAGCCAGCCCTCTTTTTCACAGGGGGTTTTTAATCCCCTTCACACTAGAGGCTTATTGACTAACATCCCAATAGTTCCTGGAGTAGAAACTTGTTCACCCCTGTCCCCTGTATTTCTGTCTCATGGCTTCATTGTGACTAGTGCTAAACCTGTCTTTCTTCAGGAATATCTCAGGCCAGTGGATTATGTGTTTGCTGTGTGGTTGGATATCAGAGATGAGAGGGTGAGAGAGGCTGTTCTGCAGGATGGAACTGACAGTATGTGTGAAAAGTGCCTCTTAAGTGATACATGCACTACATCTACAAAAAACACTCTTCTAGTATTTTTTTTTGGTGGGAATGGGTGAAGAGTTCTGATGTGCATTCAGAACTTTGAATCTCAGAGATTCAGAACCAATGTCCATTACAAGTTTGAGTGAGTGCAGAGGATTTCTTGTGATTTTCCCCCATCCTGTTGCTCTTTTCAGAAGACAGTGGTGGATGGTGATTACAGGCTGAGCATCGCTGTGTTTGGTAGTGCAGATGGAGCTCCTCTGAGCTCCTCCATTCAGCCTGTCACTGAATGGCATCAGTTTCTCTTCTGGCTCCTAAATGTTCAACATCTCTCTTCCCTGAAAGGCCTGCAGCAGACTGGAGAGATGCTGCCCACTGGAGCATCGGGATGCACAGTGGCCCATCCTCAGCAGAACTGTGTTAAGGAACCTTTCTTGTCCGACCATCCAGGAGCTGCTCTGGCAGTCACACTCCTGCCCCCTGAGCTGTGGGAAACCCAGAACTGAGCTGGTAAGGAAACCTTTTCTTTGGGTGTGGATGTGAGGTGTGCAGCAAGCCAAGAGGGGCACCCATGGGGTCACTGGAGCCACCCACTGTGAAGGGACTTTGTTCCAGGAGTGACAGTCTGGAGTGGTGGGAGTGGGACTACCAGAGTGACTCTGAATGGTCACACAGGAAAGTTTTCCTTAAGAACTTGAGGGAAAAGGAGCTGCCAGCATCTAGTCATTCCCCTGTCAAAGAGTGTCCTGTAGTCTTTGAAAAGTCCTGCTCTTTGAAATCAAATACTGCAGTAAATGAGACCTGAGAGCATTTGCCATGAGCCTCCTTCTAGCTTATTGAAATGTATGAGCTGTGTGAACAAGACACCCACGCTTGAGAACAAACAAACAAAAAAGCCCATTTTCAAAAGCTTATTTCTTTGGCTTTACCCAATGCTTAATCTAATCCACTGTTTGTCTGCATCAACATAGCTTTCTTCCTTTGCCTGAGGTTTACAGTGCAGAGAGGAAATCGTTCAAGATCTGGACCTCTCTCATCTTTTTTCTCTTTTTCCTGACTAATTGTCGTGGTTAGCTGATTGACTCACAGAGCCTGTGATGCCTTCAGAGAGCAGCAGCAGCCTCTCTCCACTCCTCCTCTGGCTTGGCAGTGCTTACAAAGACTCAGCTCAGTGTGAAATAGAGAGTGAGGACCCATGCAGCAGCAGGCACTGCTGTTTGGAGGGAGTGACTATTTGCGTTGCAGATGTTTTCTTCCTACATTGCTTGTTTGAGATCGCCCTTATTGGGGAAGCCTCCAATGGGTTTTTGGGAGTCTTAGGGGAAAGCAAATTTGTCCCTGTGTCTTACCCTCCAATCCTGCCCTCCCTGGGACAGGGGCACTGCTCATCTCTGTGCCCCCTGTGTGCACTGGGTGCTGTGGGGTCTCTGGCTCAGGTTGTACTGGGTGTTACTGCAGGAAAGGTAGGTTTGGGAGCAGGAGGAGAGCAGAACCCATGGGCCAAGCCCTGAAAGCCTTTCTTGCAGTGAGGGGTCCAAAATTGAACACAGGATTAGAAATGTGGCTCAAAGGAACTGTGAGTAAGAATAATTCCACGGGAGAAAGGCTTACCCACGCTTTTACCCCTTGTTTTGGGAAGGACAGGTGATGGTGTTGGATGCACAGTTCTGGCTCAGAAACCTGGGGTCATTTGGGCTGGACTGGGGCAATTTTCATTAGAATTTTTTTCTTATCTTTATATAGATACATTATTATGTATTATACATGATCTATTTACAATATACAATTGGTATATATTTAATACAGTACATCAATATAATACTACATTTAATAATTTAAAACACATTTTTTAATGTAGATTATATACCAGGAAGTCCACTGTGGCTGTTCATCACTGTCCTGGGTGTTTGGTGGTCTGACCTCCCTTTTCCCAACACTACTGACTTGCCTTCCAGGATACTTATGCTTCTACCCCTCTGAAGTTGAAATGTCTTCCATTCCCAGAGGATCCAAAAGCTGTACAGATCATGTACACAGTGTACAGATCACTGAGATGGGCTTAAAATATTCAGTCCCTGCATTTTATCTCGAAGGATGAGTACATGCACATGCCTGTATAAAGGACTTCTGGATGAAGAAACTCAAGTTCAGGGAGTTGTTTCTTGAAGGTGAATCACACTAGAGGCACTTGCTTAGGCAAGTCTAAACTCCACACTGTGAAGTTTATCACATCTGGGTGTGATACTGAAACTAGGAACACTTGTATGTGTCACATTTCCCTGGCAGTACCTTTGCTTCTTAACATGCTGTTAACAAAGGCCAAGGTCATAGCTGGCTGAAACTATTCCTTTATTCAAGGCAGCAACAGAAACAAAGTTAAATCTTGGAGAGAAACAAGGCCATGCAGGCAGGAATACCAGAATGGAAATACAAATACTAACTGAAGCATACTGTTGTAGGATTTAACAGGCCAAACTCCTGAACTTCACACCTTTACCTGCCACCTGCTGTGCCAGCAGGCAGAGAGGAGCAGCTGCTGCTGAAGACAGAAAGAAAACCCAGCAAGTTACTAATACTGGTCTGTAGCAGGAGTCAGGACTCTGCACATCAGGTGACACAAGGAAAGGTTTGTGTTGTTGCCTAGTTTTTTTTTCCTTCTTTCCCCCTGTGTGTTAATTATCAGCTGAGTTTCATGCAAATCAGGTTCTGTCTGAGGGCTAAATCTCACATTTTTGGACTGTGCATCACAGGGCTTCTAGGAAGCTATCTCTCCTGCTTCTGATCAGCTGAGAGGATCTGCTTGTGTGCTCAGAGACATATATTTATCAAGGTGGTTAGGTTTAATTGTAAAAACTTAAAACCAGCAAAGGAAAAAGGCCACAGCTCCTGACATTTGGTACTTCAAAGTCACCAAGACTGTCGGGTCCTGTGGGGGTGGTGATGGCACAAGGGTTGACTCAGTCCAGTGTGCTCAAGCTCTCCCTTCCAGAGTGCACAAAGGCTCAGTGGTGGCAAATGATGAGGGTGAGACTGGTGCCAAGGAAGTGTTTCCTTTGGTAAGTTTTTGTGCTAGCATAAAAATTTCCTATTTGAGTGGTGTGAGATTTTTGGTTTTGTTTTTTTTTTGGTTTTTTTTTTTTAATCCAAGATGAGTAACAGGCACAATTCATCATCCCTCTTACTCATTTCTTCCAGACAGGCCTTAGATTCCCTCCTCACCATTTTTGGTCCATTAACCTCCCCTTGTATTGCCTTATATTTGCTGCCTATGACAACACCACACTCAACCCTTTTCAGGGCTAATTCTGGAAGTTTTGTTGACTTCTGTAAATGCTGTCTTGGAACATGCTAAATAGTCTCAACTCCTAAATGAGAGGCAGCACAGAAGTGCTGAAGTTTAGTACAGTGTAGTAAGGAATGGCACAGGGAGTTTCTCTTTCCAGCCAGAACAGCTGGAGTGTTTGGCTCATGCTTTTTGGGGATGAGGAAGGTAGCAAAGCAACTGGTTTGGCACTAAAGATTTTAGCTAAAACAAACACATTTTTCTTGTGAAGTCACTGCAATGAACTGGTATTTGTTCAGGAAAATATCCAGAGTATCCTGGTCCATATCTAGTTCAGCCATTTTTTTTTTCCAGAAATTTACAGGTACATTTACATTTGTATTTACCCAGGTGTGAACATGCTCCTATATTGCTGCTCTTCTGCTTCTGTATGTGGACTTTACATTCCTGGGGCAGCTGCAACTGCCAGCTTTTCCTGCTTAAAAAATGGTCATTATTACTCCATCTCATCAAAATAAGAGTTTAGTGCACTTAAAATACACTAAAAATGGATTAACACAACAGATAACCAATGTCTGAGCAGGCCTTCTTATCCATTACTCATGGAAGCTGTTAGGACCAACTTGGATGAAAGACAAAGTCACAATTAACTTGACATTAACAGCACATTACTGCAATACCTCTAACTTTACTCAGAACAATCTTAAGGTTTTGAATATCCCTTCCTGCAGATGCAATTAAAAACAGATCCAGGCTGAGATAAATCAGAGATTGCAATAAAGTACTTTCTGGTTTCTGATCTCAGTCTCCTGCAACAAACTTTCAGCCCATAGTTGCTTTTATGACAAGCAAGCAGATATGGCCAGAGAGGTGATAGTGTGCAGCTTTTTTGAGAGTTACATCTTCAATTACAGGATGATTATGAGAACACTTAGTTTGTTATTATCTATTATATGAGGTGTATCTTCTAGTAATGAATAAAACTATCAAAACACCCTTTATATATGCTAGAAGGTTTTTATCTTGAAATATATTCTTTGCCTTCTTGGTGCTATATGATACCAGCCACCTCTGAAACCCACAAGACAAACTAGCACAACAGCCCTGTATCAGTTAATATTTTTGAATAGCCATATGAATAAAGATGCAACATGCAGTGCACAGTTTAATTAGTTTATTTTTAAAACTTCTGTCAGAAACATAGCTGTGCATCAATTACAAAATATATTAAACTATCAATCAGTTCATCCAAGGAAACAGGAGTACTTTCATTTTGTTCAAATGCAAACCAATACAAACCTTTAACATTGATGCAGAACAATCTTTTCCATCCATCAATGGATTTGGTCTGCTGCCATCTCTAAATAAGAATAGAAAGGTCACCCTGATTTCACTTCATTAGCAAGTTTAATCCCTTGATAGCAAACAACATAGCATGAGACTGCTTAAAAAACAACTCTATACATCTCACATTCTCTGAGCTTCCACATATACATTACATACCAACATTTTTAGCAAAATAATTTTCCCTGCCCTGCAGGGGAAGACATTCAGAGGCAAAGAGATAACATGCTCATAATATATTATAATTGGAAAATTTGTGCCGTAGCAGCTTTGCAAATACACATACAAAGAATCGGTGACTTAAAACATGTTAAATACAATAGAAATTTGGAAGATAAAAGAAGCTAAGCCACTTTTTAAACCACCTTGAGATCTTGTAATGCTGCAAAGCATTGAGTTACAGAACAAAACCCCACTGCTGAACAAGTTACACAGGACACGAATTAATGAAAGTATTTCTCTGATTTAGAGACAGCTCAATGCTGCAGATCTTTCTCCTTCCATTTAAATGGTTCTAGCAATTAAACCTCAATCCACCACGGTAAAACAAGTTCTCAAAAGAAGAGATATGAAGAAAGGGGAAAGAAGAAAATGGAACAAGTACACGAATAAATAGTTTGTTAACATTTATAACCTTTTTATGACAGTAAGATTTAATTGATACCTAGTCTCTCATGTAGTACTCTGACATGACAGTACTTTGACATCACTCAGAATTCTAGTTGGCAATATAAAAATACGAAACCAGTAGAATAGCAGCAATGAATAAAGCATCCATATTACTGTGGCCAATACAGAATTATACATGCAGTAGCCTTCTATTCCCTATTGTCTTGTGCTATTGTACAATTTTAACCTGAATCATTTAAACCCTGCCACCACAGGGATTTTCCTCCTCAGAGGCAGAAGTACATCAGATCTAGAAGATAATGCTCAAAGCAAAAACTCCATTCAGAACGCAAATCTTCAAAAGGAAAGAAAGTGTTAATGCATTTCGTGGGTCTTGGGTATAAATTATTTGAACAGAGAATAAGGACATTTTTCTCATTGCTAGGGTTGAGGAAGGACCTGGAGCAGGAAGAAGCTCTCAAATGACAACTGTTTTTTCTGACTGTCTCCCCCTCCCTCCCCTCCTGCTCCCCAAAAAATAAGAAGGGTAACAAAAGAGAATGGCAGTTTTTGAGCATTTTGAAAAAACATGAACAGGTAACACAGCCTGAAAATGGAGAACTCCTGTACAGTGCCTTCTGTGCAGAGTGGCTCTGTGCACTGCCATGGACATCGACAGCTCTTGGTTAATGGCTTTACTGGGAATGCTCCAACTGAAGACATTCCAGAACAATTCAGCTGATAGGAGGAGGCTATGCATTAAAAAATCTACTTTGGTTTCAAAGCTGAGACGACAGAGAATACACTAAAGTCACGAACAACTAACTGCATTTACCATTAGCCAGGAAGTTGATGTTTCAGTAGTGACAACGCTCCATTGAACCCAGTTCCTCTTCCATTTCATAGGTTCTACTTGCAGCAGAAATTTCACTCATCTGAATATGACGAACAAAATGGTACATTGGGTCCTGGATCTTTTATCTCTCATGCAGGCAGGCAGAATCCCTCTCAAACCACTAAAGTATTTCTTTAGTCTTGTTTATATTAAGCCATGTGCTCTTTCCCTACTGGTATTGCTTTGATGAGGCCAAATAATTGGAACACTTCACTATCTCTTAAGCTGCAGTGTCTCCAGTCTTTAGGTTGTTTCACTAGCTTGGACAAATAATACACATAAGCTCATACATTGTTTAGTTCTTTCTTCAGTATCTGAACATGTACTTAGGTTATGGGGTGAATAAAACTTTTTGCTTCCCTCCTTCTGAAGACAAGATTCAGAACTTTATCAGCACCATGAAAGTTAAAATTTTTAGCACCAGTGAACTTGAACTGTTCAGCTTTGACTGGTCAAAATTAACATTTACATGGCATACAGTCAGTCAGTACAGAAAACAATACACACAGCATTAGGAACCTCATGAATCTTTGACACAGTGAATCTAGTGTTTGATAAATGACTATGGCAGCCAGATTTTCTTCCTAAAAGCAAACAGGATTACAGTTTTTCCTCACGCTGCCGAATTAATAGGTTTTCCTTACCACCCAAATGGCTGAGTTGGCCCAGCCCCTGTTGTCTAAAGGGACAGGAAATACCCCCAGCAGCTGGATGCTGATATGGCCAGCTGCCCATTGAGAATTCACAGGGGATGACTTGGGAACATCACCCACAACACCAAGAGATCACTTGAACAGATGCAGATCACAAGTTCAGCTTCGGTACGAATTAGGGTTTCAACAGCAGTAAAACAAATTCTGCATCACCTTCTCTGTTTAGTACATCCCTTTGCTCATGTGTGCACTCACAACCTGGAACATGTCCAGCACTAGGAGATCCCACCAGCACAAAGGGATTTCATTCAAATGCTAAACTTTTATATCTCTTGATGACTGTGGTTGACATTCTGGGCCTAGAGCACACACTTACAGAAAGATTTATCAAAATAAAGAGAATTAGGGAGGCACCTTCAGACCACAGAACAAATATTTCTTCAGTGAACTCAGCTCAGTCATTTAGCCTTCTCCACAACACTACCTTGCGTCTTTTGGAAATACCAACATCAACTCTGCATCAACATGCAACTTCCTGAAGGAGGAAAGGGTCAAAGCATACCTGAACCCTCAGTGACATGAACAGAGTCTTAACCCTAACTTCAAACTTCAAGAGACACATAGCCAATGCAAAATTCTAGATAAGTTAGTACAGAAACTCTCTAAACTTTCCCAAGCTCAGTGAAAAAACAAATGAAAGAAATCCCTTATCTTTATTAATTGTGCTCCTTCCTTGCAACAGCATCTATTTCAAGGCACTGAGGTGAAAAGACTTACTGGTCTATTTGATATGACTGAAGTTTTACCACTTTGAGATGCACAGGTTCTGCAATAGGATTTTCTTGTAGGCAGTTAAGTTTTGATTAACACTTCATTTAGTTAGCTTGCTACAGAAGTAGCTTATTTTAAGAGAGAACCTTACCAAATATTTAAACTTATGAGCTCATATAGAAAAAAACATACCAGCAACAACAAAGTTCCATTCAGGTAAAGATCAACTACGTTGGCAACTATGATGCTTTACTAACACAGCCTTTGTGGACAATGAAGCACTCCCGTGATGCGTGTGGAAAAATATGATTTGGGCTCCATTGCTGTGGTGAAGGCTTGGCTACATGGCTCCATCCGTGCTGCGGGGCTGGAACCCTTCCCTGCGGACACTGTTCAAGTCCAGGCGCGTCAGGACCTCGCAGCGCACCAGCAGCGTGTCATCCTTGATGAAGGTTCTCTGTTTCAAGCTCTGCAGGTGCATGAATGTCACGTAACCAAAACCTTTCGGATTGCGGTGGATCGTCGGTCTCTGGAAGGCCAGGAGCTCTGGCTTGGCTTCCATCACCTCTTCGTGGTTCTGCCTTTCTGGGCCTTCTGATTGATCCAAAATAGAAAGTCGTATGGTGCCTTGGAAAGGCCAGGGCAGGTGGCTGTCGTATTCCCCTTGCATAGTGTGGACAAACAGAGAGATAAAATTAGCACAGCGCTGAGCATTGGGTAACTGGATATGCAGGCGCAAGCACAGCTTGTAGCCAGGCCTCCCTGTATAGAAGCCAGGACTGTGCATCACTACGGGTCTCTCTTCTTCCTGGGCTTTCTGCAGTCCACTGAAGTTCTCAATCTTCCAGATATAAATACCATTACATTGCTGTGCCTCCATTTCAGTAATCTTTCCCTCCAAATTTCGGATAGTACGTTTGAGTTCTGCCATGTGAGTGTTCTGAGTCTCCATTTTAGCAATGAGTTCCCTGATTTGGTGATCTTGCCTTACCAGACGACCTTCCAACTGCTGAATAGTTTCCTTGAAGTTTTCAACTTCTGGATTGCAGTCATATGCAGCATGTGACACATGTGAGAAGAGAGCAGGCTCAAAGGGTAGGCCATTGATGAAGGGTACAGGATTTGCAGCAGTAACACTGATATTCTGGAAACTCTGAGCCATCATCCTCATGTGAACCTGAGTGAACTCCTGCATATGTCGTGCCAGCTCATTCCTTTGCATCTAGGATTTAAGAGATATGGCATTAGGAACACATCAAATATCTGCAATCTCATTTTAAATGTGACTCTGAAGAAAATCAAACAAGTAGTTGTTTTTGTCATATGAGAAAAACTGCAGTGTGAATCAAGGACAAAGGTGTGACAAAAGAGCACTTTACCAATGGAGAGCTCCACATTTACGATCACTGTTAGGAAAAATGGAAAAAAGTTCAAATACCAGTGGGCAAATCACAGAAGCATTTAGGTTGGAAAAGACCTTTAAGATCTTTGTGTCTTTGCCCTGATGTTGATACAGCTGGGGTTCAACAAAAGCATAGATATGAGGTGATTTCAGCATAGAATTATTAACCTGGGAACTTAAGATAGAACTGACATAAATGACTGCAATAGAAATCAGATATGTGCATTATTGTTTTTGTTGGCTTGGGACTTCAGGATGTCCCAGATGTATTCTTGTTAGAATATTTATCATTAATAATAGCATACTGTATAGTTGCATAACTCTATGTAATGATTAATAAGGGAATCTTTGATTGTATTTTTACAGAAGCTACAGCATATCTCCAGGAAAACAACAACATTTAAATTCTCCAGAAAAGGCTGAGAACAACTTCTTACTAAAGGCCAAGACCCACACTTCAAATGGAGGCAATTTTGACTAAAAGACATGAAGTACTTCAGTAGTACATACAGTAAGAAATAGGAACATATTTCAAACTGTGTACCTGAAAGTAAAAGCAAGATATGAAGTAATGTGGAGTATTTTATACTGAAAACATTCTTGTCAAATATTCCAAAGGCAAGCACTGTGTATTCAGTATCACCTTCTTGTTAATGAGCATTCATAATAAAAAAAATCAGGTTTTGTAGGAGTGATAATTTCCCTCTGAAACTATCATTAATTTATCATGTACACTTTCAGTAACACTGTTCTACTCAACACAAAGACATGGTGAAAGACTGTTTGAGATAAATATATTTAGAATTTGTCTGTGTTCTAAATCAGCACTGTACTGGAAATGAAGGGGAAAGACTCATTTTTACCAAGAGGCATTAAAAAATTAGAAATAAGAGTATCAAGATTAGTAATTTTAGAATTCAATAAAATCTATTTTCTTCATGGAACTCTAGGAGTCATAAGCATATTTGACCACAACTTTAGAAAAAATGCTAGAAGCTACTTTATTGACATGAAAGCTGAGAAAACATGAAATATAAACAAGGTCATCAAGCAAACTGTTCACAGAGCTTTTTAAATTTGAAAAAGCAATTTTGAAATTAAATGTATCAACATGCACTGCTTCAGAATTAAGATACCTCAAAACAAAAAACCCACAACCACAAATCATTGAGGATTTTGGGCAGGTGAATGAGACAAGAATAGGAAAACACATTACAAAAGCAACAGACAAAATCATGCAGAAGGTCTGCAATTCAGAAGGTACTGGTAAAAGGCTTACCTTTTCAGGACACCCAAAGGCACTGTAAAAACATGGCACTGGGGCAGTAGGACAATCATTGTCATAATGGTTAGGCATCTAAAACAAATCAGATTTGGTATTACTTCTCCATCAAGAGTATTCTCTTATCCAAAAAAGGATACAGCTGGATGGATTTTGAACAGGTACCTAAGTCAGATCAGTTTGCACCTATGTAATTTCTTAAGGGAATATGGAAGTTTTGAACAAAAATGTTAGCTGATGATAAAAATTATATATCCCACTTGTATGTAGTATAACAATTCATTGACTTTGTTCTTATGTTAGGTCTCAGAAAGCATTCAGGTTTCCTTGCTAAACCAAACACCTTTTGTTTCTTAGCCTGTCCTCCAGCCAGATCATGTTCAGTTCCTTCCCTTCTGATGGACTACTTGCACATACTTATTGTGTCTCTTTATTATCATCTTCCTCAAAAAGTTCAAGTTACTTCAATTTTTTTCTGTGGTCCATGTTTTCCAGATCCAGATCAGTCATCTCACTGCTCTGGATCCTCCCTATCCACCCTCCCTCAAAAGCACAACAACTTCAGCTGATGGCTTACAAGCCCTAAACAGAGCAAAGGATAATTCAGTGTTTCACAGGAAGAATCCCTGTTTATATAACCCCAGGTGTTTGCCTTGTTTCAATATCACAATGAAGCATAAGGCTAATAAAGATCAGATATTAAGAATGTTTAGCATTCACTGGTTCCCACTTCTGCAGTTCATTATTCTACCTAACAACAGACTTTCCTTTGTCATTACTAAGCTCAATCCTGTTTTTCAGAGTATTTGTGCAATTTTACAAGATTATTCTTTATTTTAATCTAGACCATTAACATAGTTGCCATCTCAAATTAGACAAATTAATATTTATCATTTTCCTGTCAATGAAGTTAGTATTAAACAGAAAAAATAATACTGGCTATTACAACAGTAATGGACAAGCAGAATTCCAGCCAGCATCCCAGTCTGATAGTGAATTTACTGATAGCTACTTTCCAAAACAAAAACTCTCCCTCTCTGCCCAAATCAAAGCCTCCTCTTGTAATGCCAGCCAAATCACTGGCAGTTATTGGTATTTTTTCAACTCCATTCAAGATCAAAGGCATGCAGCATGGCCCCTGCCAAGAAGCAGTACAGCTGAACAATGTGATGTGCAGCCAAAATCCTGCAGAGGTTTGCCAGACTACAGCTACAAGCTGCAGCAGCACTTAAGGGAGTATCACACCTGTGCTGGTCATTTTCAGAGAAGCAGGCAGTGATTTAGCAGGCAGTAGAAAAACTGTTTCTCTGAGTTTAATTTCAGATTAAAGAAGGAATGTAAATACAAAACATGTGACTTGGAATAAACAGAGAAAATGGGAATCTCTTACCTGCTCTCTGATGAGAACTGTGTTGCAGTATTCACAATATACATTGGCAAGCGGGCAGGTTTGGTCATGAAGCTTAAGGGATCAAACAGAAAAAAGAAAGGGAGAAAGCATTAGTAAAGTTAATTTTGCATTTAGCTGTATGCAATTGCAAAACAAAGACAATCCCTTCATCCTGAACAGTATGTCTTCTATTACTGTTTCTTCCTGGACTTACACGAGATCCATAAAGTTGCAGATATTTTATTTCCTAAAGCTCCTATGCTCCAAAGAAATCTGATTTTTACGGTAAGTTTCTAAAATTCACGTTCAATTGTACTGGAACTATATGAAAGCACTTTTTATGTTTGCTTTTTATTTATATTGCTGGACTATATTAGGTGTGTTTGACTGACAATTCACAATATTAATATCCAAGGACATTCAATAATCGTTGAGCTAAAACACATCCATATAGATAAAGAAATGGTAACAGCAAAAGGAAAGTATTATCCTCAGTATCACCCGAGTGAAAAATGCAGAGTCAGGAAAAGAATTCAGAAATTATCTTGGTCTTGTGTGGTAGCAGATATCCCCTAAAGATTTATCTCCTGATACATCCTCTCTCCCAGGCATAAAAACTGCACATGTAAATACTGCTTTTTGTATTCTATGGGCAGTAGATACTGGCCTGTCTGATGGCAACATCAGAAATCAGTGGTTCTTACACAAGTCTACAAGTCTCCTCACACCACATGGTTCCCAGTAAGTTTGTATAGAAGGACAATCTCTCCCTAGCTTTTGCCTGTTCCAGGCTCGTGTCTTGAGTTTGTAGCTTCTCAGCTGTGCAGCAGCACAAAGAGCTCTTCTAGACCAAAACCTTTCAGTTGTTTTTAACTGCTGTTCCATTTCCAAGCAAACCCATGTGAATGCAGGTTGACAAACTGAGACTCCTGCTAAATACCTCTTTATCTTCATAGGCCATAGACGTGGCACAGTTTGGACAACACACTTGACGCCTCGGACACTCTTGGGTCATGTGCTCCTTCAGATGGTTCTTTGGGAAAGCTCCTTGGCACTGTGGGCATTCCACAGTGGAAAAATCACACTGCAGCTGGTGGTCCTGCAGAAGAGGGATTTGATACTTCAAACAAGAACTATCATCTCATCCATTTTCAAGAGAAAGCAGCGTGCAAGACAAATGAATCACAATCTTTCCTTCATGCAAGGAAATCCTCAAACACTTATGCTGACTACCAACAGCCTGTTACTGTCCCACTACTAAGGTCAGGTTTCATGTATTCAGAGCTTTAAGAAACCTCTCAGTAAAAATTTACTTTTATATTTATCCTTTTAACTGTGTAATTATTTTCCAAAACAATTATTTCAACTTATATATGTAGCTACTTTGAGAGACTATTAAACTGACTTTAAGAAACTTGTGTGAAGCCCAGACACAGCTGATCAAAAGACAAACATGAATGATCCTCAGCAGAAAGCTGCATTAGTACAGTTGTCATTCACTGTGATGTTCACTTGAGAATCACCTAACTACAATTAAATACTCATTAAAAACTAATATGTGTAGCTATAATCTTTAAAAAAAATGCACTGAGTCAGCATAAATGGGTACCAGTATGACCATCTATTTGAGTTATTTTGAATTTTTACTTGTCCATGAAAACAAGGTTCTGTATTTTCAAAACTATTTCTCACCTCTAAGTGCCTGAGCTCCATCTTCATGCTGCAGCCCTTGTTGGGACACTTGACCATTAATGAAAGGATTTCCCGTTTGGCAAAGTTGTCAGGAAAAAGTTGATTTTCAAGCAGAATTTCATTGTCTACAGGACATTTGTGACCTGCATCTCTACAGTGCAGAAAAGCAAGGAAAGATATTCCAATATTACCAAGAGATTTCCAAGCACTTAATTTAAAATATTTTTACACCAGCAAGACATTATTGGCCAAATAATAACACAGTAAGAACATCATTGAAAATAATAGTATTTATGTGGCAATGACCAGAAAATATGAAATCTATTGCAGGAAAACTGAAAACACACAGTTTCACTGGAGGTGGCATGACTGGGGTTGCAGCACTTTTCAAACTCAAACACATTTTATTTGTTCAAATACCATGTTAAGTACTCTGGAAACAAACTTGAGGAATACGTAAAGACACTAAGAACTTACAAACTTGTTTCTGTAAGTATTTCACATAGCAAACATCAAAGAATATTTCACATACTACTTCAAAACAATTACTTAAACTTTCTTAGACCTCCTCTCATTTCTTTCTCATAAACAGTCAAGGTGATCACAGCTAAGAGAAAATGCAAAATTGTCTTTTTTTCCAGATTGACTTCATCTGTTTGGCATTACATTACATTACACACTGCTCAGTTTGCTGGTTTTGTTTTACAACCATTTGATCAGTTGGTCATCCTTCAATTTCATTATGCAGCAAACAAGGTGAAAATCTCCAAACACAAAAATTATTAATAACTATGAAAATCACACTGGATTTGGAACCAGGTATTGCATCTGAGGCCATTTTAACAGCAAACAGACTGGAAGTCAGTGCTAAGTGGTGAAGGTTTGGAATCTGATGGAACATGGATGCATGCAATCTGCACAAGGTAACTAACAGCCTGTTCCAGTTCATCAGGTTCTGTCTACTTGCATGTATATACAAAAAGCATTAGAAAGGGAGTAAAAAAGGGGATCACCTCCACCAAATTTTCCAGTACCAACTCATTCTGAAAGCAGGCCAACATATCAATTCACAATTAAGTAATGCAGTTAAAGAGGCATGAGGGATCAAAGTTCCTGAGAGCTAATGGAAACAGCAATAAAATGGAAAAATACATGGGGTGGAAAAATGTCAGAAAGCACTTGTGGTGCAAGGATGGAAGGCCAGATCATTGTCACTGCCTGCAAGCACGAGGGGAAGCAGAACCTAGTGGGTTGGAGAGACTGGGAAGGAACTTATGTTCTCTGTTGGAAAAGGAAATAATTGCTCAGCAACTCCATCAGCAATGCTGCTAAGAGGAAATGGACGTAAAGCTGCCACTTCAAAGAGGCAATGAACTTCCTTTCACAGGTTTTGCTTGCAGAGCAAGCTCACCACATGCCTGAGAATCATACTCCTAAACAAGTGGGAGAACGAAAACACCTAGCTTGCCTTGTTTCAGAGCTCTCTGAGCTACGACCAGTGTGATCTTTGTCAGAAGCCAGAAATGTTCCCTCACTTCACAACCTACAGGAAATCAGTTTTCACAGGTATAACTTGGTTACAAACACTCTGTTTAGTGGAGTATAAAAACAGCTCAATAGGCCTGCTGATAAGGCAGCAGCTTCATTTCTACAAAGATAACTAATCATGAATAAGAGCAGCCAACAACAGATCATTGTGAAATAATTATTACCAAATCCCCAGTTTAAATAACTAGAAATAAAGGGCAAAATGAGAATGACATGCAATTTTCCAAAGTAGGAAAGTGTAGTAAGGAAAAATCAGTAAGTCATTATAGGATATTAAATAGGCTTCAAATACTATTTACAAGGACCAGGATTGTGTTTGAAACACTGCTAAGATCCATCTACAAAGATCTTGCTACACATTTACTGTGACAGAATTGAATTTATGCACCTCAGTTCTAACAGTACAGTGAAGGCTTTCCTACCCTGGAATTACTTATCATGTTGCACTCTGCCACTCACAACAGTACCTGTGAAACAATGGCCACCTGCTCCCAAGTACAGTTAATATTCCTGTAATTTCCCTTGAGATTAAAATACAGGTGTCAAGAGTAAAGCCAGAATAATTTTGAAAGCAAAGCCTGCTCTGTGATTTTAAGTGAGCAGTTTAGCCAAGAAGCTGAGACAGCTGGCAGAGAGTTTAAGTGCAGCCATGCCAGCTGCTGGATGAACTGCCAGCACACAAAGATTTCCCTGCTGCCCCTTCTTACCTCACAACTCTGCTTTTCCAATAAACAGAAGACTGGAGCGAAATTGAATTAGCTACTGCACCTGAAGTTAGTTCTTCTAAAACTTCCAGTAAGGTATTTTGTTGACAAGTAACATTCATAAACTCGTTTGTAGTTACTTAGGTAGATAAGCTTCTCCCTTTCCATGACTTATAGCACATCCAAACACTTCAGACAGCTTTATTTAAAAAGCTGCCAAGACTTTCTGGGAGGCAAACATTTACTGTGATCAAATATCATCTAATCATGTCCTTCACACTGTAAGATCGAAGAGTCCAGTTTTTAAAAGGTTTTCCAATTTATTTTTTTTCTAGCTGCAGCCACAACTTCTTCAACATGAACAACTACAATTTTTTTGTGTAACTCACAAGAAGCAATTACTCAAAAAATGATTGTCCATTCTTCATAATTTAAAATCTTTAATCTCTGCATTCACTTAAGACAGTGGTGAAATGAGGAATAAAGAGAAGCAATTTTTCCTGATAAAATGAAGGCTGTGACAATCACTTAGTGGAAAAAAAAAACAGTACTTAGAGAATGTAAAATATCACTTTCCATTTTCATTTTAGTTCTGAAGAAGCTTCTCAATACCTCAATCAATCTGGTACTGTAGACAGTACATACTGCAAATCAATACTGTACTGTAGACACTACAAAATCCAAATCAATAGCTTGATCTATGGATACCAATTACACATGCAGTTCAGCCCTTCAGGGATTCAGAGAGTCTGGCACTTCAAGCTGTCCTCCCTGCTTTCACAAGCATTCACTCAAACTATTCTCCAAAGACAGAGTTCAGTGGGGAATGAGGGAAAACTTGTACTAGCAATGAAACAGCTGAAATATTACACTGATGATCTACAGTCTCAAAAGAAAAAATGCTTTCCACCTTATTTAGTATTCACTGAAACAGTCATCACCATTCATAGAAATGAAGTAAAATACAGAAAGGGTATAAAAGAAGCAGAAGTTGCTGGTTATGGTCCTTTCCATGGATAAATTTTTCCTGAGAATTTATGTAGCAGAAACTACAGAGAAGCCCACAAAACACTGTATTCAGAGAGCATAATTGCTGGCATACTATTCATTTAGTGAGCTACAAATAATGGATAGGGAAGAAAAAGAAATGGAATAGAACTATGGACAAATGGTATGAAAAACCAACCAAGAAAGCACTGTCTATTTTGCATGCTATAAAATAAATGCCAGTGGAAAAAAACAGTTAACACTGAAGACAGTTTAATGATCTTTACATAAAAGTGTGCAAAGGTTGAAAATGAGCCAATTCTACATATGAATAAATTCCTAAATAAATAAATAAATAAATTCCTACCAAAGTGACATTTGAGCTAAGTGAGCAATTGCTAAGAAAAAAATTGGGTTTATGCTGAAAAGGAAAAAATCCAACAGCATAATATTTATCAATGTAATCCAATACTCACTCACAGGTGTGGGACATTGATGACTTCATTCCAGGTTTAAGGCAAGTGCTCTCTACAAGGTACTCTCTGCCCTTTCTTGCTCTTTCAATAATCCGTTTTTATAAGCCCAGCATGCTCTTGCCTTTGTGTCTTACTCTCAGTCCCTCATATGCCACCTGGTTTCCTCCCTCAATGCTACTCCCTCATCACATTCTCTCTTCCAGCTCATGAAGGAAGCAGCTAATTTCAAGTGAAGAGCTGAAAGCATCAATTGCTTTATCTGCACCAAGAAATCAGGTTGTCTGTAGTTTCCTGTAGTTATCAAGAGGAACAATCATAGGCAAAAGACAGGTAATTTTCTAATCCCGAGCTGGAAATGAAATTTATTTGGAGGGTTTGTCTATATTTCTTTTTTAAATTATTATTTGAAGTTTAATCATTTTTTTAGATTCATAACCCAGGGAAATTTGGAAAAATGGCAAACTATCTAAAGCTCATAAAACTTCCAAACTTGTGACATTCTGGCCATATATAGCACCTTTAACGAATAATAAATTTCCAGAGTTCTATCAGCACTCACTGGTAATGCACCTTGGGCAGCTCTATTCAGTTTAGATCGACCTTAAACTGCTGTGGTACATGGATTTATTCTTCAGCGCAAGTTTACCTGATCGATTTGACAATGCAGCCTTTGCAGAAGCGGTGGCCACAGGGTGTCTGCACCGCCTCTCGGAGAGCCATCAGGCAGATGGGACACTCGTATTTGCTCTCGAGGGGCGGGTCGAACTCCACGTCGTAGCCCTGCGTCTCCTCGGAGAAGGAGCTGCCCGCGGTGCCGGAGGCGCTGCCCATGCTGCAGCTCTCCTCCTTGGCCATGGCCGAGCAGCAGCCGCTGTCCCCGTCCCGGCCTCCGCAGCCGCCGTCACTGTGCAGCAGGCTCATGGCAAGGCACACCGCAGGGCACTGCAACAGCAAAAAATGATGGGTTGGCTTACAAGCATTTCTACACCTTCCCGCCCAGAAAGAACCAAATTTATTTCCCACCAGAAATACTGCAACAGTTACAGATTTGGTTCTACTCAAAATCACAGGTTTTGTTTTGTCCACATTATCTTTTTTTGCTTATCTTGTGATACTACTGCATCCTGTCAGCATAGTTCAAACACACCTCCTTCATATGGCTATCTGATTTCTGTAAAAAGAGGAATCCTCTCTGTCCTTGCTATGTCCACTGAAGACGTTTCTTTACCCCTTCCATATTATTTACTTCTAAGACATTCAAACAGATTTTGTGTGGAAAAAATGCTGTACAGAATCAAGTTTTCTTGGAGGACAACAACTCAATTCCAGATCTTCCTTGCAGTGTATATATGTTATTTAGCATTCTCTGAATCGAGCAATTCACAATATAGATTTCAAATCAACTCAGCTGCAGGACCAAAAATAAAATATAAGTCAAAATACCTAAACCAAGCAGCTGATATTCTGTAATGAAATTCAAATACACAGCACTGCTGGTAACATTTTAGAACTGCCAATAGGACTTCAAATTGAGTAAGAAGCTATACATGAGATAAGGATAATAATTCCACAGCTCAAAAGCTATCTACAAATTACTAGTACTCAAACAGAGCTCTTGCTCTCCTTTCCCTCTCCCAGGCTAGCTGGCAGGGAGGACAAGGGACATGATTGTAAGAACAGAAGATAAAAGTCGCCTTTCCCTGTAGAGGGTGGATGGCATTCTAAAGCCTGCTTTTACAACACTCCTCCAAAGCAGGGTGAACTCATAGGTATGAAATTAAAAAGTGTGGTATCCCCAAATAGATTTCTACACAGAATGAGAGAACCTTAAAAAAAGGCCTTAACAACAAATTCAAATTCTAAAGACCAAGAAACCTTCATCTCCCCTGATTTTTTAATGGTCACAATCATTTTCTTAGAATGCTACTGTGATTAGTTTTCCATAAATGACATTTCTCTGAAAAACAGAATTATCACCAGGTGCAAGGCAGTATGAATAGTCTGAGGGTTATGGAGCCAGGCATGCAAAACAAGCCAAATAAACCCAGATTTTATAGTCTTTTGCACAGCAGTATAGGCAAAAGTCTCTTGCAGTGTTCATCTAATGAATTCACTGTAATACCATTATATCATTTAAAATATATTAGGAATGGAAATCCAATCAAGAGACAAATTTTAAGAACTGTTTATCTGCATCACTAATGCAGATGCTAGAGGCAGCAGAATGAATAGGATTACCATGAACTCACAAACCTGAAAATTTTCTTGCCTATCAGAATGAGTATCACAACTCATTTTTACAAAATATTCATGGACAGGAAGAGGACATACAGGTAGTTTTATTTGGGTACTTATTTTACACCACTTTTAGATTACATCAACAGAAATACTAATCACACAAGGCCTCAACTAGCATTTATGGGAAATATATTTTGAACACATGTAAAATCACAGAAATGTGCTTTAGGCCATGTACATGATAAACAACTGGAAATACTCCCCATGATAACACACTATGAGCTATTTTTTTCCAGCTATCCAGACCAAAAAAAGAGGCAGATCTATCTAAAGAAAAACAAAGTTGCCATATTTTAGTTAGATATAGTTAGAATAATCTAACCAAAACTTTTATTCTGTTATATAAATATATGACTTTCCATCTTGTTGGGGTTTGCAGAGGTATGAGAAGTATCTGAAGAGCAGCATTCTTGACATTTCCAAAATACCATTAAGGTACAGAGCCCCAAAGCACAGGCTGACAATTCTGAGTTGTACTGAACAGGCCAGCAGTGCTCACTTTCTGCAGAAATAACTCTAGAGCTGTCTGGAACTGCACCCAAAGAGTGCTGCTCACTCCAAGTCCTGTTTTCCACACCAAGGTATTGTCCCTATCCACTATCCATACAACAGGCTTTATAACCGAGGCTCCTAAACACACCAGCAATACCAACTAAACACCAAACATGCTCTCAGCAGCTGCTCCAGCCATAGTCCAGGCATGACCAGTTTAATCCTACAAAGGCACCAGCTCTCCCAGTGACTTAGAGTGGATGCAGAGGAATCAATGCTTAAAAAGATGCTCTGTGACAGGGATTTTTTGTTTTTAGCCTGCCATCAGTAGATCTAGTCCCTCTGAAGAAGAAACCCAGCTTGTTTCCACAATTAAACTAACATAACTTATTTAACAACTGCTGCAGAGGATGATCACAGGCCACATTTAATGAAAGATCATAGGAACTAAATTGGGTCAATGGAGTGGGAATGTTGGTATGCAGGATATTAGAATTAGTCCTAGGCCAGTCTAGGACTGAAAAATTCACATTACTCTAAGCCACAGGGGTATATTTAGTGAGACTAAGAAAGGGAAGAGGAACATAGGTCCCTTTAGCAATGTCACAAAGGAATTCAGGAAGTCACAAGAAGAAATATATAACAGCTTTACCCAAATTCAGCTGTCACATTAACTGCAAAGTGCGTGACTTGTCTCTTGGGCTGTCCCTAGGAAAAAAAATCCCATAGTATATAAAATTCTGTTCTTATAAAGAAGAAACCAGGACCTGACTTGGTATAATCTCACTAGCTGAACACTTTGTAGATTTAAGTGCTATGCAAGCAGTGTCTCTTTGGCCATTTGAGTTGTTTCTACAGATATAGCAGGTATGTATATTCAGTTTACAGAAACAAAACTCCCATACAGAGTCAGTTTAATGAATGAGTCACTGCAATCAGTTGACATCCTAGTATGACAAAAAAAAAACCCATTATTCAGTGATATACTCCACTCCTACATGGAGTTTTTATCTGCATATGACCAAGTGGTTCACAAAAAAAGAAGTGCAAGTATCTTTTTAAATTGGGAAATTTAGGTACAAGGAGGCAACTTAAGGTGATTAAGAGCCAGATTTTAAACTTTGTTCATATTTTATCTAAGACAGGATTCCTCCTCCTACTCTTATTCATTTCATATCTGTGAGCAAAATCTTCCTTCCTCCACACATATTTTAGGTGTGGGGCAAGGCATAATCTTCCAAATCAAAATCCACAGTGCTGTTACTCAAACAATTAACCAAGGCCTTATTACTCCACCATAGCTTTAACTAATTTCTCTCTATGTTGTAACTCCTGTACTAGGAATTAGATCTGTTTCTTGTGGAAGTTACTTTATCCTCCAAGAGTAGAACATAGGTTTAATCTTTCTGAACACAGCAGTGCTAGGAAAAAATCAGCTACAGAAAAGTATACTTTGAATGATAATTTTAGGTCTTTTCCCCAGAGAAGGTAGAGCAGACAACCTGTGAGCTTACTGTAGCAGTTTTCCACCTTCCTCTCCTGGGGAATTAAAAAAATGCTTAGGCTAGAAAAGGATGGATTTTAACTCCCAAACGAGGATATATAGCAAAATTCAAATCAAGCTGCTATCCTTTCTTTTTGATTATGAAACAGGTTACTAGTGAAATAAAAACTAAGATCTCCTAAAAATCACATCAGTTTTTCTTCTTATTTATAATAGTTGCTATTCTTCATTCCTCTGTGTTGAACAAAATTGAGTCAAATGCAATACAATATCCAAATACTAATTTGCAATATCTTGTGTACACCACAGCCTTGAGAACTTACCCTTTTTTTAAAAGGATAATACATTAAACACTTTTCTAGACTGCTCTCTGTACCTTTTTTGTTTCCACAACATCCAGCTTTCAGATTCAGGAAGAACTGCAAATAAACTGGATCATTACATGGTAATTCCTGCTTTTGCTAGCATGAGGTTTCTAAGGCAGAGAAAGTCTTAAACTACATTTGGTAATGTACTTGAAATGCTCTTTTCTAGAGCTAGGAAGTGCTGCCAGACCTGCTGACTCTGGAGATAATGGGCTTTAGCCTGGACACACAGGTATCCAGGCCTTGGGCTGGCAAAGGTTGATTTCGCTCTCCAAGGTAACAGCGGTGTTGTTTGCCAACAGAAAGGAAGGTGCTTTCTGTGCCAAATGGTCACGGACAGAACTTTGATCAATACCTCTGCTGCACAACTCTGGGAACGCCCTAAGGATGAAACCTTCAGGCCCCAGAAAAGACAGTTAAAGGACAGTTAAAAGACAGAAAAGGAGTCCCCAACCCACTCTTCCAGCTTTAAACCATAATGACACCTTTCTTCACCAAGTAACCTGTGCTCTGTTGCTATTTACATTGCTATGTTACAAACTGATTAGGCTGATGTGAGATAGCACAGTCAGACCAGAAGAGCAAACTCCTGCAAGAATAATGTACCTTATGATTGACAAAAACTACTTCAAAACAGAAATTAAACTGCCCATATATTAAATTATTGCATGCAACAAAGCTCTGATTCTTTCAACTCCCATAGTATAATGAAGTTTAGGTAGGACTTCTATAGATTTTAAAGTACCAAAGTCCTCTAAATAAAAAAAATAAAAATCACTAGTATCAGTTATCTTCACATTATCTTCAGGTTGCCTGTAAAATCCCACTATCATCAAGAGTATTGGGAAGGCAGTAAAAGTAGGTATTGTATACTATTTACATTGAAATATGAAATTATATTTTCAAGCATTTGGCAAACTTAAGGAATAGGGTGCAGAGAAGTATCAGTTGTTGCAAGAGAAAATTTTTACTACAAATCAGGAAGTACTTAATACAATTAATTTTCACATGACATTTCCTGGAAAATTGACACTGACTACCCATATAAATAAGGAATCAATACAGAAGACTATTCCAAATCTTTTTTCTTACTCAAAGTTCACAAATGTAATTAATTTCCTTGCAGCCTGGCCAGGACACACCCAGCAGGGGAAATGCCTTTAGCACTGCATCAACAGAAAAACTGATTAAACTTTTCTCTTTTCTTCACCTGCTACGTATATGTATCTATAGATTTCTGGGTCATGAGACTGACAGACCAGTGGAGTGACTTTGGATAATTTGCTTATGGAGAAATACTTGCAACACTTATTCCCAGGCACATTAATCAATGCTCTACTGATAAGCACCATGTGTTTCCACTACGAGGTTTGTAGATATCATCACTCATCCAGGCAGAACACATGAAATTATGCTAATATCTTTTAATTAATACCTATAAAACACTTTCATTTCAAAGCTATCAAATGGCTAGACAAGCCAAAGCAATAGGAGATTCAGACAGAACTTGTAACTGCAAAAACTAAATTCTCCTTTCTTGTAAAAGTCTGCAAGCATGTTGCTTATTTTGTCAAGATACAAACTTTCTTTTTTTCTAATAGCAGTAACCTTTAAGACATCCAAGTCTTCTGGATGACCACCATACTCACACCATTTTAATATGTGAACCTAAAGACCTGAAAGAATAATTTTTGAGGCAAACACAACATTCAGAGCTCATTAGACTATCAAGAGCTCCTGACTAGAGCAGAGCAGCCCTTGGGGGTTTTCTGAAGCTTCCCAGGTGATTTCTCTTTATTTGTAAAGAATGCTGTCAGACTTTAATCACCTAAGTATTTTCATGCTTGAATGCTACTTAGGAGATTAGATGATGGCACACTCACAGTTACATTCATATTTTATCCTATTTAAGTATGTCAAAACAAATTTAATTTTAGTGAGCAATGGAAGCATACTATACTGTATTTAAGACCAAGATATTCTATGGGTTTTTCCATAACCCCAAAAAAAAACCCCCAAGCCAAAATTCCCTGAAACTTTCTTCAGTTTATTAACTTTTAGACAGAATTCACTGGGTACTGTAAACTGTTCAGAATAACAAATGCAAGGAAAGCACTGTCAGTAAGAAGAACAGACCTATTTAACTCTTTACTTTGGCAGTGACTCTGGCTTCTGTTCTCCCTTTACACGCTGAGATATGCATTATGCCTTTCTATACCCCCCAGCAGATCTACAGAGAATGTAAGATGCTGCCCAAATGGGGACAAACTAAACACCCAAAAAGCACTTAAAACAGTCAGGGAGAGGTATGACTGTGAAGAAACGTGATTTCTGCAAGGTACAGTCTCCAGGCTACATTTAATTACCATCTCTACAGGCATGAGGCTCATATGTGGCATTAGTAAAATGATCTGAGACCTTGGGAAAGCAAACAGTGAATTAAACACACATTCTGAAACAATTAAAGCATTTCTCCTTTTCACTCCACCTTACATTTACTTCTGTTTTCTTTTTGACATACTTTATATACGTAATATTTTATGGCCAGTTTTCACAGTCTAGATCTAAAACTTCTTTTTTTTTTAACCTGTGCTTAGCTAATCTGTGCTACTGAGATACAAAAGTTATTCTTCTTGACATAGTAAACTCATGGAAGTTCAATGGGTAGGAATGTATATTCACCTCAGGTATTTTTTCATGCTGAAGTTCTATCAGCATAGGTACCTATTGTGTGTCTTGTCCTTCCAAACATAGTAGCAGTTTTCCTAAGAAAGCAGTGCTGCAGTGTTGCAATACTACGAAACTTTAAAGGCCGTTTATGTCTTGACAAGTTCTCATTCAGCAGAGCCTGACTGAGTTCCATGAATCTTCCTCGCTGGGAAAAGCTGAGAGTAATGTGGAATATGCAGAACAATCATGCTCAGAATGATACCAAGAAAATAATCCAAGTGCTTTTATCAGCATACTTCTGTGACTTTTTTTCCCTTCTACTAAAATGACAAGTTTTATGGCCTTTTCATTCTACAGGAAGACAAAGCAGTTTGCTCACAAGTCTTTTAACAGTTGGTGAACACAGCTCAAAATTCACCAGAAACTTCAAATCAATACTTTATTAATCACTCACAGCGGTATCTAAGACACCACAAAATCCACAGAGCAAAGGGGTAGTGCTGCAGAACGTGTCAGAGGCAAACATGGGGGAATACTTTCGGCAAGCTTTAACGACTAGGTCTAAGGGATATAATTAGAACATTTTCCTCCCACCTACAGCTGAGATTTCCGTTTAAGTATGAAAGACTCAGCGTGACCTATCTGAGCCAGACGAAATTGATGGAAATTACTACTGAATTCATAATTTATTGCTCATGTTAATAAAGTTACTGCAAATATTAAATACTGCCAGTCTCTACTAGAAAACAAGAGCTGTCGGGTTTAGAAACAGTAACCTACGTTGCAAATTACCCTTTAACGCCTTCCCCAAGAATTTACTGACTGTCTCTATTTCACAGTGGGAAAACACAGCCCAGGTTCAGCTGATGTGTTGGAGACAAGCGGGAGCACAGCCCGAGATGGCATCGCCGGGGCAGAGGCAGGACAGAGTCACTCCGGGGACAGCCAGCCACACTCCGGGGACAGCCAGCCACACTCCGGGGACAGCCAGCCACACTCCGGGGACAGCCAGCCA